>ML778478.1:1880533-1900049 GCA_009831015.1 Picea engelmannii | reverse complement strand
TATAAATTATATTCTTGAGCCGACAAGGCTTCTAGGGTTATTAGCCAATTCATTAGGGTTTCTCTTGCTTCCCAGAGTCTTCTATTCTCGTCAGGTTCACATGTAGAGGTAAATACCTCCCGCAGCTACCATAATATTAACAACATGGACTAGATACCTAAATTTCCACAAGTGGTAAATTTGCAAGTGTCAATCATTAGCAAGGCATGAACCTAGTCCAGTTGAACCCGATAAGTATGTTTTATAATTTGTAATAAATTAAAAGCAGATTTTGGAAGGTAGCATTGTAGTGATTTCCTAACCAGTTTAAAAGAGATGGCCTTAGCAAAGTTTACTTTTATTTAGTTACCTGTGGGTGGTGCATCCGTCAAACAAATGCTCATCTTAGATATATTATGTTTTCATAAATTGCATAAAGTGCTTAAAGTTACCTTACCATGTTTATGAAACAAAGGGTCTAGTCAAATCAAACTCTTGAAATGAGGTTACAAAAGTAATTCTACCATTGCCTAAAGCTAGCCTCCATGTTCATGTCTTCAAAGTACAATTTTTTTTTGAAATTGAGTATAGATTGCCTGTAATTAAAAAAAAAAAATGTATTTTAATTTTATTTTTTTTAATTATAATATTTGTAATTCTAATTGGATAGATGTTTAATTTTTAGATTAAATGCATAATATATGGGGTTCTATGGTGTAGTGGTTAGCACTTTAGACTTTGAATCTAGTGGTGTGAGCTCAAATCTCATTGTGCCCTAAAAAGAAAGCATGTATTTGTTTTGGGTTGGTTTTATTATTTGATAGTGTTGTCATTTTGACTGAAATAATGGTTTTGATTGGTTGCTTGTCACTATTATGTTGAAGTCTACCTTCACTAGTGCCTGGTGCATTTTGTAAATTCTAATGTTAGGTAACATAATCCCTATTGACCAAGGAGGTGGACAATGTTTAGTTATCCACCAAGGCTCCATTGAGAGGAAACTATGACTTCTAGATTACACTCTTGAGGCCTAGAAATTGACTTTAATTATATAGTATTTGCATGCAATATCTTTGCCTTCAGAATTCCTTTGTCTAGTGTTCTTCTTGATCTCCTCTCGGTCTAAAAATGGAGAGAGATAATCAAGTTTGGGATTTAATTGTGTATGTAGGCTACCATATCCCTTATATTACTTTTGACTTTGAAGATTTAATTCCTTAAAAATTTCTAGCATAAAATACCAAGTCTTTGTCCGAGGGAAGTTGTCTTATTCTTGAATAAATGCCTTTTAATGTAATTTTCAAAACTTTCTAGAATATCATCAACTTGAGAGAGCAGGGGAAAATTTCAAAGTGTTACCTATACAAGGGTAGAGTACATGACCAATGAAGTCTTTTCACTTGGAAGTGCTCTTGTTACAAAAACAAAATAGGTAGTTATGCATGAAGGTGTGTAGCTTGTTATGGATTGACTTGTTGTTGGAATCAATTGAGAGGTAGCTAGAAAACAAAAATTTGAATACCTGCATAGGAAAATCCATTAAGTGGGCTCTTTTTAGGACACCAGACTAATGATGTAATGAATAAATTCAGTTGAAATTGACAAGAAATAGTTACATGTATGATGTAATTTTTACTTTCAAAATAATTGATCATACAACTATAATGTTCCTAGGAAAGTACAACAACCTTTGATTGTCTTGTCTCAACCTGCAAGCTCTGGTAGTACTCCACCAACACTTTTTCATAGGAAACAACCTATGCGTATTTAAATGTTACAAATCTAGAGTTGCTAAAATGTTGAAACATGATCATTCATATAAAAATAATAACAAAAAATAAAAATAAAAAACTACGTCAAGTTGGTGCATTCACTAAATGATCATTACAAGCAATTATTGAGAGAACAAAAAAAATAATTTAAACCACATTAATTCATAGTTTAAACTAAATTGCATCTAACAAACATATTATTGGCCAAATGATTTTTTTAGCAGTAGCATTTTTTTAATTCCCCATAGCTCGTAAAAATAAAAAACCATTTATTTTATATGCAACTAAAGTGTAAAGAGAATACTCCATACTCTAAATTGATCATACAACTATAATGTTCCTAGGAAAGTACAACAACCTTTGGTTGTTCTGTCTCAACTTGCAACCTCCGGTAGTATTCCACCAACACTTTGCCATATGCAACAACCTATGCATATTTAAATGTTACAAATCTAGAGTTGCTAAAATGTTGAAACACGATCATTCATATAAAAATAACAACAAAAAATAAAAATAAAAATAAAAATAAAAAACTACACCAAGTTGGTGCATTCACTAAATCATCATTACAAGCAAATATTGAGAGAACAAAAAATGTTTTTTAAACCACATTGATTCATAGTTTAAAGTAAATTGCATCTAACAAACATGTTATTAGCCAAATGATTTTTTAGCAGTGGCATTTTTTTAATTCCCCATAGCTTGTAAAAATAAAAATAAAAACATTTATTCCATATGCAACTAAAGTGTAAAGAGAATAGTCCATACCATAAATGGTAGAATGTTGAGCCTCTCTAGGCCAAAGGCCATACTCAAAAGTATCTTCATGTGATATGGGTCATACAAGTCTCATTCCTTTATAGGATGGCTCATGCTAGCAAGGTCACATCCCACAATATACAAGTCAACCCCTGCATTTATCCTTACCCTTGTATGCTATTGGACTTTTGTTGGTCCTACATAATCCATGGGTGATGGAAAAATAGTAAAAAATGTTTTATTTGGGTCAAGCACACCTTCTTTAAGAACACGAGGAAAACATATGTAAGATGTTAATGTCGTGATACAAAATAAGTCATTCTTGTGCTACTGAATTGACCTTCCAAGGATTGGACCTAGTCTTGATACCTAAATTTGCACAAGCAATGAATTAATATAAAGATAGTTACTTTCTTGTGTTGTTCCATTCACACACTAAAAGGCACATAATTTGCCTCTATATAAATTCCCAATGGATGAAGGAATAATATATGATTTTTGTATACCATTTCAAGAAGATGCTTGTGGGTGTCAGTGATTAGCAAGGCACAAACTTGGTCCAGATAAACCTGATGATTAAGCTTTACAATTTTGCAATACATTAGAGTAAATTTTTTAAGGTAGCATTGCAACAATTTCTTGACCAGTTTAAAAGAGACAACCTTAGCAAAGTTTACTTTAATTTATTTAACTATGGTTGCATCCATCAAACAAATGCCCATCTTAGATATATTATGTTTTCATAAATTGCATCAAGTTCTTAAAGTTACCTTACATGTTTATGAAACAAAGGTTTAGTTTGATCAAAATCTCCAGATGAGGTTTCAAAACTAATTATGGCCTCGCCCAAATCTAGCATCCCTATTCGATTATTATGGGTTCATGAACTCAAAATCCTTAAAGTCTTCAATGGTCAGTCTCTTTTATCAAGGACATGCTCCATAGTTCTTTTTCAATGCACTATTCAACCAACTTATGAAATTTTAATTGGATGCCAAAGTTGACTACATCTATAAAATAAAACATAAATCAAAATCTTTTTAAAGAATTATTAATCATATTTTGTAAGAATCTTCAACACTACATGATTGTCATCTTTTTTAACTCACAAATTTCCTAATAACCTATTTTTCTCCCTTATTGACTCCCACATTATTCAGTGCCTATCTTTGAATTATTTATTTATATGCAACTTGTTAGTCCCTACCACAAGGCAAATATTATTGTTTCCATTTATTATTATTATTATTTGCATTCACATTTTTTTTTCAAACTAAGTATAGGCTACATGTACATAGGTTGAAGGAATATTCTCTTAGTGATGCAGTTGTTGAATGGTGTTGTCATTGATGTCAGATTCAATAATTGATAATTATGTCATTGATGTCAAAACAATGAAGAAGACAAGACATGAAGAACACATCCTCCTTGAAAGTAGTGAAGAAGAGAAGGCAAGTCACCACCATGAAGACTTGAAGCCAAGTGATGAAGGAACCTTGACATGAATTATTTTAATATATCTTTATGGATTACAATGATAGGAAGTACCAATGGACAAGAAGCCTTGGAAGAGAGGAAAGGAAGCCCGAATAAATGGTGAAGAAGCCCGTGAATAAATGGTGAAGAAGCACTCGAATAAATGGTGAAGAAGCCCGTAATTGGTTGAGGAAAAAGAGGGTGAAGGACATTGCAAATGCAGGCAAAAACTACATGGATTGATAGTCCTCTTCTATCTATTTCCAACAGTAGGTGGCACTCCATGTGGTTCCTCACGGTTGAAGACATATGCCTTCTTAAAGATGATCGTGTAAGGTATGGTCAAGAAGCCCCGTAAGTGTGGTAACGAAACCCCGGAAGTAAAGGGATGAAGTCCCCAAAGTCGGTCCTAATTGTATAATGAACTAAATATGAAATTAATTGTACAAGGAGAAGTCGGCCCGACAAAAGAAATTAAAATTAAAATAAAATTTGTCCCTAAAAAGTGTTGCAAGCAAGAAGTTATAGGTCGACCCTAAAGTTAAGTAAAGGAAGCGCTTGGAAGGGTACAAATACACATCAAGAACCTCTCATTTTCATTATTCAATATTTTTATCTCTTAGCACAAGCTTGGTAGTGAATTTCAGAGGGAAGATGAAGTGAAGAAGGGCAAAATTCCAAGGGAAGATGAAGTCTTGTGATGATGTGTTATAAGGTATGTTCTTTAAAGGTCATCTTGTCATTTTCACTATAACTTGTTTTCTAGAATGATTCAGATAATGAAACTTGGAGGATGTTGAAAAGACATATCAAGGTACTTGTGGTATGAATTCCATATTCTGGGTCATTTTACTTTGGAGATACACTCTATGGAATATAGGGTTTTTTATTAGTCATGTAACTAGTCTCAAATAGGTGTTCCAGGTAAAATAGTCATAACTTCTTCATAGAGGATCCAAATTTTGTGAGACCAATTGCATTGGAAATAATACAATCCATGGTATTTTTTATGTGAGTTTCAAAATTAGCTATCAAATATTGAGCGTGAGGCATGTTGTATAAGTTCACTCTCCAGAATAGCCCAAAATTCAGAAAGGTCTGCCATTTTCTCTATATCTCATTTTCAGCAACGAATCAAGGTTTGAAACTTGTACCCAATATTGTTTGATATCTTCTCTGAAATTCCTCCAAGTTTTTCTCCTTGATTCATCACTAAAAATGAGATATAGCGAAAATGACATACCTTTCTGAATTTTGGCCTATTCCGGAGAGTGAACTTGTATAACATGCCAAAGATCCGAGGACTTAAACAAGATTGAAGTTGAATTCAATCAATAAGAAAGACGACTTAAGGAAACATCTTAAGCAAATATCTAAGGAAATATCTGAGGACTTAAACAAGATTGAAGCAGAATTTAATCAACAAGAAAGAAGACTTGAAGGAGAAATCATCTCCTTGAAAACCCAACTTGAAGAAGCAAGAAGAATGGAAGAAGTGATGAATATCTAGATGATGAAGAAAGAAGAAGATTGTGAGAATCTTGAAGAACAAGTTGTGTCATTGAGGGTTGAAGTTAGCAAGCTCAACAAGAACTTGAAGATCTCTCAAGTACTAGAAGACATTCTCAGCCGTCAAAGGTCACCATTCGATAAAGAAGGTTTGGATACATTGGTGAGGCCTCATGCAAAGAAGATCAAAATGGAAATCTTAGAAAAAGCGTTAAATAAAGAGGAAGCTCCACACCGCGAGTAAATAAAGTTGAAGAGAAGTGTTCTAGGTTGTCAGAAAAGAAGAATGAAGAGAAGGCTAAGAATTATGTAGATATTCTCAAAGGAAGGAATCATGGCCAACAAGAGTAGAAAAGGAATGAATGCAGAAGAGGTGTATATCCAAAAAGAACTTCTAACTCCAGGCATTAAAGAAGTTCAATCATTGTGATGGAAACAACATAAGAGAAGATCATGATCAACTAAGGCATGAATTCAAAAGGACTGCATCACAAAGAGGATCACTTTCTTCCTTGTATAAAAGTTTATTTTCTGGTTATTGTTTTATTTGTAATAACTTTGGACATAAGGTTATATATTGCAGAGTATATGGAAGGAATATTCAAGCAAGAGATGTTTATGTGGCTCCCTACAATATTAAATGTTATAAATGCCACAACTATGGACATGTAGCTAGTGACTATAGAATCACGATGAAGTCTTCCATGAAGGAAAACATTGATATCGGGTACAAGAAGGTTTGGATAAGAAAATAAAAACAAGAAGAGCAGGTGAATGAAGAACTCCTAGAGATCATACTCACGTGATTTTTATATGTGAGAGATCATGATGCATCTACAGGTAAAGAGGAAGATGTCAGAACTCAGAATGATGACCCTCAGTAGAGAAACTTCATACATTGTTTTAATTAATCTGGCTTGAAGACTCCCAGTAAATGTGAATGTTGAAGAGGGGGAGTCTAAGTAGCAGCTATTGTAAAACTATCATTCAAGCAATATGAAGTACTTGTTTGTTGAAGGTAGATTCAGAGTGGTTTTATGGAAGACACAAGGAATATCATTGGCTCATGACTAGAGGATTCCAAGTATATATTCATTGGTTTGAACACATTTGATAATGTGTTGGGTGATCTAGTGCTCTTGTTGCAGACTCATAAAGTTTGATCTGAAGATATATCAGACCAGTGGACATATTTTATTTAACTTGAGAAACATGAATATGTGGTGATCAGTTGCAACAGATCTGAAGAAGCTCTCAGAACAATGAAGTGACATATTAGTCAGCATTATGTACAGTTGAGTAGTAGAGTCATGGACAATTCTGTGACACATGGACATAGATGAATTCATGAGATATTTGGCAGGTCTACTCGATCAAAATAGAGAAGATACTTGGCAGTGGATGAATGCATGAGATCAGGGGGAATTGTAGAAAGGAAGAAGGAATCATTGTCAGTAATTGTTAAGGGGATGTTCAACAAAACATTTGACTCAATAAGAGAAGCATATTGGTAGGTGGAACCAACACAGTCATAGGAAGGAAAGTTGTAAGAGGCACAACAAGACAGAGGGAGAGAAACTGTCAAGGGGAGTTACCCTTTTCCATTGATGTCAAAGGGGGAGAGAAAGATCAAGAGAATAATCACAGGAGGAGTATGAGTGTTTCCATCAATGCAAAAGGGGGAGATTGTTGAATGGTGTTTTCATTGATGTCAAAGTCAGTCGTTGGTGATTATGCCATTGATGTCAAAGTAGTGAAGAAGACAAGACATGAAGAACACATCCTCCTTGAAAGAAGTGGAGAAGAGAAGGCAAGTCAATGTCGTGAAGACTTGAATTCAAGTGATGAAGGAACCTTGACATGAACACTTTTAATATAAATGTGTGTATTACAATGATAGGAAGTACCAATGGACAAGAAGCCTCGAAAGAGAGGAAAGGAAGCTCAAATAAATGGTGAATAAGTGCCTAAATAAATGGTGAAGAAGCCTTGCAATTGGTTGAGGAAAAAGAGGGTGAAGACATTGAAAATGCATGAAAAACCTCCATATATTGATAGTCCTCGTCAATTCATTTATAATGGTAGGTGGCACGCCACGTGGTTCCTCACAGTCGAGGAGATGTGCCTTCTTAAAGATGATAATGTGAGGTATGGTCAAGAATCCCTAAAGAAGCCCCAAAAGTGTGGTAACGAAACCCAAGAAGTAAAGGAATGAAGTCCCCAAAGTTGGCCCTAAGTGTACAATGAACTAAAGATGAAATTAAGTGTACAAGGACAAGTAATCCCTACAAGAGAAATTAAAATTAAAATAAAATTTGCCCCTAAAAAGTGTTGCAAACAAGAAGTTATAGGTCGACCCTAAAGTTAAGTAAAGGAAGAACTTGGAAGGGTACAAATACACATTAATAACCTCTCATTTTCATTATTCAATGTTGTGATCTCTTAGCACAAGCTTAGTATTGAATTTCATAGGGAAGATGAAGTGAAGAAGGGAGAAATTCCAAGGGAAGATGAAGTCTTGTGATGATGTGTTCTAAGGTATGTTCTTTAAAGGTCATCTTGCCATTTTCGCTATAAGTTTTTTTTAGAATGATTCAAACAACAAAACTTGGAGACTATTGAGAAGACATATCAAGGTACTTGTGGTACAGATGTTATCTTTTGGGTCGTTTTACTTTTGGAGATACACTCTATGGAAGATAGGATTTTTAACTAGTCCTGTAACTAGTTTGAAACCGATGTTTCAGGTAAAACAAACATAAATTATTCATAGAGGATCCAAATTCAGTGAGACCAATTGCATTGGAAATAGTACAATCCTTGGTATTTTTTTGTGTGATTTTCAGAATCAAATATCAAATATTGAGCGTGTGGCATGTTGGACAAGTTCTCTCTCCAAAATAGGACAAAATTCAGAAAGGTCTGTCATTTTTGTTGTATCTCATTTTTAGTGACGAATCAAGGTTTGAAACTTGTACCCAATATTCTTTGATATCTTCTCTGAAATTCCTTCAATTTTTGCTCCTTGATTTGTCATTGAAAATGATATATATAGCGAAAATGGTACACCTTTATGAATTTTGGCCTATTCTGGAGAGTGAACTTGTATAGCATGCCAAAGATCTGAGGACTTAAACAAGCTTGAAGAATAATTTAATAAACAAAAAATAAGACTTAAGGAAACATCTTAAGGAAATATATTAAGGAAATATCTAAGGATTTAAACAAGCTTGAAGCAAAATTTAATCAACAAGAAAGAAGACTTGAAGAAGAAATCATCTCCTTGAAAACCCAACTTGAAGAAGCAATAAGAACGGAAGAAGTAATGAATATCCATATGATAAAGAAAGAAGAAGATTGTGATAATCTTGAAGAAGAAGTTGCATCATTGAGGGTTGAATTTAGCAAGATCAACAAGAACTTGAAGAGCTCTCAAGTACTAGAAGACATTCTCAGTCGTTAAAGGTCACCATTCGATAAAGCAGGTTTTGGATACATTGATGAGGCCTCATGCAAAGAAGATTCAAATGATAATCTCAACAAAATCATTGAAGAAAGAGGAAGATCCACACCACTAGTAAATAAAGTTGAAGAGAAGTGTTCCAGGTTGCCAGAAAAGAAGAATGAAGAGAAGGATAAGACTTATGAAGATATTCTCAAAGGAAGGAACCATGGCCAACAAGAGTAGAAAAGGAATGAATGCAAAAGAGGTGTATCTCCAAGAATACCTTCTACCTCCAGGCATCAAATAGGCTTCAATCATTTTGAAGGAAACAATATAAGATAAGATCCTGATAAACTAAGGCATGAATTGAAAAGGACCACATCACAAAGAGGATCACTTGCTTCCAAGTATCAAAGTTTATTTCCTGGTTATTGCTTTATTTGTAATAACTTTGGACATAAGGCTATAGATTGCATAGTATATGGAATAAATGTTCAAGCAAGAGATGTTTATGTGGCTCCCTACAATATTGAATGTTATAAATGGCACAACTATGGACACATAGCTCGTGACTGTAGAAGCATGATGAAGCCTTCCATGAAGCAAAACATTGATATCATGTACAAGAAGGTTTGGAGAAGAAAATAAAAACAAGAAGAGCAGGTGAATGAAGAACTCCCAAATATCATATTAACATGATTTTTAGATGTGAGAGATCATGATGAATCTACAGGTAAAGAGGAAGATGTTAGAACTTAGAATGATGACCTCGCAGCGGAGCAACTTCATACATTGTTCTAAGCAATCCGGCTTGAAGACTCCCAGTAAATGTGAATGTTGAAGAGGGGAAGTCTTAGCAATAAATATTATAGAAATATCATTTAGGTAGTCTGAAGTACTTGTTTGCAGAAGGCAGATTCAAAGTGGTTTAATGGCAAACATAAGGAATATCATTGGCTCATGAATAGAGGATTCCAAGGATATATTCAAGCAACTATATATTCATTTGAACACATTCGAGAATTTGTTGGATGATCTAGTGTTCTTGTTGCAAACTCGTAGAGTTTGATTTGAAGATATAGAATACTAGTGGACATATTTGATTTAGCTTGAGAAACAAGAATATGTGGTGATTAGTTGTAGCATATCTAAAGAAACTCTTAGAACAATGAAGTGGTAGATTAGTCAAAATTGTGTATAGTTGAGTAGTAGATTCATGGAAATGAATGTGACACATGGATAGAGATGAAATCATGAGATATTTGGTAGGTCTAGTAGATCTAAATAGAGAAGATATATGATAGTGGATGAATGCACGAGGTTAGGGGGAATTGCAGAAAGAAAGAAGGACTCGGTGTTATTAATTGTCAAGGGGATCTTCAGTAAAGCATATGACTCGAGAAGAGAAGAATATTAGAAGGTGGAACCAACACAGTCATGGGAAGGCAAGTTGTAAGAGGCACAACAAGAAAGGGGGAGATAAACTGTCAGGGGGAGTTACCCTTTTCCATTGATGTCAAAAGGGGAGAGAAAGATCAGGAGAGAGAGATCATGAGCATAATCACAAGGGGAGTATGAGTGTTTCCATCAATGAAAAAGGGGGAGATTGTTGAATGGTGTTGTCATTGATGTCAAAGTCAGTAATTGGTGATTATGTCATTTATGTCAAAGCAGTGAAGAAGACAAGACATGGAGAACGCATTTGGCTTGAAAGTAGTGAAGAAGAGAAGGAAAGTCACCACCATGAAGACTTGAAGTCAAGTGATGAAGGAACCTTGACATGGGTGCTTTTAATATACATTTTTGGATTACAATGACATGAAGTACCAATGGAAAAGAAGCCCCAGAAAAGAGGAAAGGAAGCCTTGGAAGAGAGGAAAGGAATCCTGAATAAATGCCGAAGAAGCACCCGAATAAATGGTGAAGAAGTCTCGCAATTGGTTGAGGAAAAAGAGGGTGAAGGAAATTGAACATGCATGAAAAACCTCCATGGATTTATATTCCTTGTCAATATGTTTCCAATGGTAGGTTGCACACCACGTGGTTCCTCACGGTTGAGGATGTATGCCTTCTTAAAGATGATCATGTAAGGTATGGTTAAGAATCCCTAAAGAAGCCTTAGAAGTGTGGTAACGAAACCCCGAAAGTAAAGAAATGAAGTCCCCAATGTTGGAATTAATTATACAATGAACTAAAGATGAAATTAAGTGTACAAGGACAAGTCATCCCTACAATAGAAATAAAAATAAAAATAAAATTTTCCCCTAAAATGTGTTGCAAACAAGAAGTTATAGGTCGGCCTTAAAGCTAAGTAAAGGAAGCACTTCGAAGGGTATAAATACACATCAAGAACCTATCATTTTCATTATTTAATATTTCTATATTAGCACAAGCTTGGTAACGAATTTCATAGGGAAGATGAAGTGAAGAAGCGCGAAATTTGAAGGGAAGATGAATTCTTGTGATGATGTGTTCTAAGGTATGTTCTTTAAAGGTCGTTTTTCCATTTTCTCTATAAAGTTTCTTCTAGAATGATTTAGATAGAGAAACTTGAAGGGTGTTGAGAAGACATATCAAGGTACTTGTGGTACAAATTTCATATTCCGGGTCATTTTAATTTTGGAGATACACTCTATGGAAGATAGAATTTTTTACTAGTCCTGTAACTAGTATCAAGCAAGTGTTCTGGGTAAAAGGGTCATAACTTCTTCATAGAGGATCCAAATTTTGTGATACCAATTTCATTGGAAATAGTACATTCCTTAGTATTTTGTGTGTGAGTTTCATTATAAGATATCAAATATTTAGCGTGTGACATATTGTACAAATTCGCTTTCCTGAATAGGCCAAAATTTAGAAAGGTCTTCCATTTTCGCTATATCTCGTTTTCAGTGATGGATCAAGGAGAGAAACTTGGAGGAATTTCAAAGAAGATATCAATGAATATTGGGTACAAGTTTCAGACCTTTCTTTATTACATGTACAAAGTTATACTTGTTGGAATTTAGGGTTTGTGACTAATCCAGAAACTAGTCCCAAACAAGTGTTTGAGATAAATTCAAGAAGTGATGTTGGGGTTTATATGTGGAGACATGTGGACCTAGGATATTTATGTGTACCTAGTTTCTATTTATCAATGATAGTGATAGAAATAGTGACAATGACAGTGACAGACTATATGAATCCAATTTCTACGTGGACCTAGTTTCTAAGTGGGCCAAGTTTGATGATGATGATGTATCAATGATAGTGACAAAGATAGTGACAAAACTTATCTTCAGTGACAGTGACTTGTGAGCATATTGACGTCAACATTTGGTACAAATTTGTGTGAGGGATTTGGAGTATATTAGTTGAGGACATAGAGTTGATATTGGACTAGACCATATTGTGAGAATAATTTTGAAACAAGGGTGGCAGGGTGGTGCAAGGAAGGAGATCAAGGTCTCCTTCAGGGTGGTGTCTACGAAATAAGGGTGGTTGGGTGGTGCAATGGAATATTGGTGTCTTTGGTTAGCATGTTTGTTCTTGTAGGGGAGTTGCAACTTCTTTTGAGTTGGTGCTCATAAAACCACAAGGTTGGTGTTGGTAAATCAGGGAGTTGGATCTTCCTTCAGGTTGATTCCTATAAATCAGGGGGTTGGTGCCTCTTTCCAATTTGTGTTGGTAAATATTAGAAGTCGGTGCTTCCTGTGAATGTAATATTCAAGATATATATATTAAAAGTGTTACGTGGTTTTCTCCTGTTTGGGTTTCCACGTAAAAATCTCTTGTGTACTGTGTTTGATGTCATGCATTGTTGAATGACATTATAGATAAGTCAATGTTTACATGTTGTGATTAAAAATGGTAAAAAATGCTCAATATTGATTCACCCCCCCTCTAAGTATTGGTGAATATTCCAACATCAGTCCCTTGGCATATGTTTCTAGAAATGCTTCCAAAAAATACCCAATTGTTTGGTGACTGCATTAAACTCATAGTCCATATATGAGCTTCTGAACCTTTGTCCAACCAAACTATTACAAATTTATAGTGGTAATTTTAGTAGTTGGTAAGATGAATTTATGGTCCCATTGCTCGCAATTTTTTTAGAAGGATCATGTTAATGAAATTTTAGGATGCATAAGACTATTACAAGAATAATGAGCAAACAATTAATTCTATATTCAATACTGAATTTGTAAGACCCAAAGTTCAAATGTGGTGAAAATAATTTTCTTCAAAGCAACAAAAATATAAGTACTAAAGTTAGCCACCCTTATAATAGTTGCTAAATAGTAATCTGCACTTCCTTAAAGAGATAAAGGTTACATAGGTTTGAAGTATTCTTTGTTAATCCAAGTCAGCCTATTGTTGGAGCTCAAGACCCTAAATTGCTATGAAATAGAGCCCAATCCTTATCTTTCCAGTTTTGGAGGCCACACTTTAAGTACTTTGTAGTTCGATTCCATAAACTTAAATGGATAAGTACTACTTTACACCATATTTACCTAATAAAAAATGTTGGTAGGTTCAAGAGGGAGGTTATAAAAAGTTTGTGATTTTGAAAAAAATTTGAAAGTTTGAAAAATATTGGGATTTTGAAAAATGTTAGAAAGGTCAAGAAAAGATTCAAGATCACTATAATGATTAGCATATATCTTCCTACTAAATGAAATATTAAGAACATAGTAGGTTTGAAGTCCTCATCCAAATTATCTATTTACTAATATCTACAAATAATATCAATCTATGCTCTTTAACATGTTGTTTTATATTGGAGGGACATGTCACGATACAAGTGACCTACTATCAGTAGAATCAATTGTATTTCCTTTTTATATCCCTATATTGTATTCTTTTGAAAATTTCACATGGAGTTAATGAATCCATATTTTATCCATTTCTTAGAGCCATGGTTGATGTTTCAGAATACACATATTTCCCTTCTCCATTGATAACGATTTATGTAATGTTAGCATTGACACAATTCCCTTTGTTGTTTGTAGTGTCATTCATGGGGTGGTTTTCTCTATGTTTATCAACATACCCCATGGGAAACTCTGTTCGTGATTGTCTATAACATTTGCATATAAAAATTATTCCTTTTTTCAAAGGTTTCTTTATGTTTCAAACTAAATCATATACATTTATGCTTTCCTTCCTTTGTTAAGAAAGATAAAAATATTTTTTTGAATTATGCTTAAGCTTGCTATTGTGCCATTACAACTTCTACTTTCCATTCGTGATATTCTTTGATTCAAAGAATATTTGTAAGTAAAAATAAAATTCCCTACTTTCATAATTCCTTGGCGAATCCTAAGACTACGCTTCTCCTTTTGTAGGTCTACATTTGTGTTCTACTCTCTAGCTCCACACACAATTATCTCTAGTTTGTTTCCATGGACATTATGATTGGACATCCTCTTGCACCATTTCCCATATGGCAGTAGTGAATTTTCTTTGTCTAAATGAATAATTTGTTAGAAATAATGTCCTAGAAGAAATATATGGTGTGCTCTCTAGATTGAATTCCTTTAGGCTCCTAAACTTCACTTACAATCCAAGTGATTGCTTGTTTGACACATTTGTTATTCTCTTCAATTTTCGACTCACATAAGTTCAAATGCAAGAATGGATTATGGGGTATTTTTAAAAATGCTTGGATAGCATAGATTCAAATGTGCTCCTCTCATAAAGAACTAAATTGAACATTTATTTTCTTGAAATCACTACATGATGTTAACAATAGTCAAACATGTCTTGAAAGAATGTCATTATTGACATGCTCCCAACCACATAGAGGTCCATCTCGATTGTGGGGTGATGTCTACAAGATTAAATGGTTGGAAAAATGGATTTCAATCCCAATCTGTTTATGGTCGTTGACAAGAAAGAACAAATATTTGGCTTTCAATCCACAACCCTCTGATTATTAATACAACATACTTTTCCATGACCAAAATCCTTCACTTGGGAATTATGATCCAATCATGTCACACATATCCTAGTTTACCACACAACCAACAATGCCTTTGAGCTATCTCAGTAGCAATTAGTTCAAGTAATCAAATGTGGAAACAATTTATCAATCTATTCATGATTCATTGTCTAGCGAACAACTTCTAAGATGTCAAGTCCTAAGTTATGATTGCCATGATTCTTTATTTCACTCCATATGCTTCCTAGGAGGTGGGTTTGATATTTTTTCATTGAGAAAATGTACTTCACAAACATTTTGCAATGTGTGCCTTGGTCATAAAACATGTTCCATTAAATGCTTGCCAGAACACTTCTTGCAACTTGCTTTTTGAAAAGAGCATGGCACTCTTTCTTGGAAAACCTATATCATCAATATGTCCATCCCTTACAATGAAGGAAATATAGAAGGAGACCATTTTTCTTTACAGTGACTTTGTCACATGTTGAGAGTCAATATACGAATATGGTTTGTTCAAATCCAAAGTTTCGCACATAGATTCCA
Organism: Picea engelmannii; assembly: GCA_009831015.1. NCBI lineage: Eukaryota > Viridiplantae > Streptophyta > Pinopsida > Pinales > Pinaceae > Picea > Picea engelmannii. Next base: position 1,884,643 of record ML778478.1, on the reverse strand, counting down.
CTATAGCTATGGACCATCAAAAGTTCTCTCCTTAATGTGAGATGCTTCCTATCAACCACATGTCCATTGTAAACCATTAATCTAACATGATGAATTCAAACCAATTGTGTCACAAGATGGCATGCAACACATCTTAGAACCATATAAGAAAGCATGCATGCCTAATGAGTTGCAACCACAATCCAAGAAAAAAACAAAGACACCATGTAAATTATTCATTGGAATATATGAAAACTCAAATTGTAGAAAGAAATAAACAACAAGTGAACAATGGACACTTTGAACTAGATCTTGTATATGAAGTTGCAATAAAAAGTAAATGTGTCCTTGGCATCAAGAAAAAGGATCTCACTCCTTACTCTAAAAGCACAAAATAGAAAAAATGGTCAAACAAATGCCAAGCAAACAAGGAATAAAAAAACAAAACTATTGCAATAGAAGAATACTTGTCCACTAATCAAGACACCCCTATTTATGGATGCGTCATATGTGAATGATATTACTTTCAAAAAGACATGGTTGACATTGACAACCATGCTATCATGACATACTCCTCCTTGAAAATTGTTCCTATGACAAGCATACCTACTATTGGGGATCAACTCTGTAGACAATGTGCAAAAGATTTTTCAAATGAAACCCTATCACCTTATAATGCCCCTGACAATATTAGAAGGAACAAAACATTTTTTGTCAAAAGGGGTTTGACTTTCTTGGAAGGAAGAGAGACTCATTTCCTTGCACACTACTTTCACATAGATTTGACAACTTGTCCACAAGAGATCTCAACCTGTTTTGGAATGCACAATTATCAATGTCCTTGCTAATGTGAGTCGTGTTAAAGGTGCATTGACTTGATATTCCAATAATTACATGACAATTGTTGTATTTCTAAAAAGAAAATTATAATACAAAAATGCATACTTGTTAGGAAACATCAAACCAATGGATGTGATGCTTGTGCTTTTTGAATTGTGCAAAACAACATTATATAGGCATGATCACTACTTCTTGTGTACTGAAATCCAATGGAGGTATGTCAGTTGGCCAACACAATTTCATTGGCACTCCGATGAAGCTACATGTTTCGTCGGTGTATATGTGTTGGATAATCCGACGAACATATTGTCATCGGATATCTGACACCGTGTCATCGGTTATACCGACAACCCTAAGGAACAAAACCTCGTCAAAATAAACCATTATTTTTGGCACATATGCATCAGAAGTTCGACGTAACTACACGTCAAATATCCAACAGACAAATAAGATATCCAACATAGGTTTTTCGGATATTTGATGAACTTGTACGTTGAATATATGACACACAAACAACATATCCGACGGCGGTGCCATACCTTTGACGGATATTCAAAGCACAAGTACATCGAATATTCGATAGCCAAACAACATATCTGACGGAGGTGTCATACCTCCGATGGATATGTCTGTCGAACGGTTCATCGAATATCTGACGAACCTCTATATATTAAAAAAAAATAATGAGATTAATGACCCGTAACGTTTGTGTGCCTATTGACGAGTGGCAATGAGAGAATTTTTTTATAGCTTATGCTATTGATTTTGATCTTTATTATAACCAACAGATATAGACATACTATCCAACCACAAGACAAGGAGAATCCATAGGAACAACACCACAATTTTAAAAATATATATAAATGTCCAACGAAAGGCCTGTAGGGGAGATAATTATGCTTTAACATGCAATGTTTTTTATGCCCTCATTAGTCCTACACAACTATAGAGGACATGAATTTTATGGATAACCATATCCATGCATATTAGCCACTCCTTAGAAATGACATAATTGGTATGTACATCTTGCCTAGAACACAAAAATGAACATAAAATGATTCCATTAGTCCACTCCTAGTACACACTTTTTTATTTCTTACTTGTGAAGAATGCTTTTCTCCTTGGGTTGGACTTGAAGGGAAAAGTCTTCTATTATTTCTCTAACAATGCTTTTGTCTCTAGTGTTCAAATGAACTAAACGCTTCTCCAATTCTTCCAATTTCTTGAAACACCATAAAAATACCACATAACAGAAATAACATTACTTTCGTTAATGGAGAAGTTTTTCATTGAACATGTGACTATAATAGACTAAGCATGGGGGCTTCAATGAAATTAGTGAACACAAATCCTTTCTTCATCATAGGATGTAACTATAACATGTATTGGAAATTAATAAATATATTAGCATCCTAAACTTAATGTCGATGCCATAAATGTAGTAGTCTTATTTATCAATCACATAGATCCACAACCTTAGAAATAAATTACTATTTAAATAATACATTTAGTAAATAATTTCCTAGTAGCATATATTATTTTCTATTTTGTATTGAGTAAACTAACACATAAGTATAAACCTTTGATGGAATATAATGAGTGCAAAGACTGATTGCAATCATTTCTACACCATTAATTTGTGACCTTGTTAAGGCTAGATACTCCCCTACATTATTTCAAGAAAAATAGAAAAAAAAAAAAAACCATGTTATCTTACTAGAAAATAATACAACCAAAAATCTATCTAAACTAGCACATTCCCTCATGTTATTTCATTATGTCAAGTAAGTAATGTGACTTCTAGTAAAGATGCTTGCACCATATTTCAATTTTTCTAGTTTAAGCTCTATGCTAGTTTGCATTTCATAACATTAATATTGAATGATACAATATATCTAGCTAGAAGAAGGCATATTTACCAAGATGTCCTGGAAGATGTGAAAGAATATATGATAGACTATCATGAGAGTGAAATCCAAATCCAACCTCAGGGGCAACTAAGATCTGTTACAACTTGCATCCACCAATAGATTGTTAATCTTGAAGTCACACCTTGTTATTTCATGAATCATATGAGTGGATTCCCAATAAAATTTCATTGGAAGGTAGCAAAGGTGTGGTTTCATTTTTGGTTCATTTTAAAATCATTTTTGAAAACTCTCCTTTTCCTTGTATATTATAAGACAATGAAACTTAAACGATATAAAACAAGATGTTAAAGGTGGCATTTCTAAAAATATATAAATTTGTTTCACCTATTAGGTGAAGAATCCTATAAACCAAACTCATAAGAATGGATTAGTGTCCACTAGAGATGCCATTGAAATTCTAGCACCATCTCAATCTAACTTTGTGGTGGAAGTCTACTTGCATTATAAATTGGAAAGATATCTATGATTCGTCTACATAAGAAGATGAAAGTTTTCATTAAGGATTTAAATAACTTACATTGTTCTCTATGACTACTCGAAATGTGCATGTAACTGCTAGACTTGCACCTGATCCCATTGCAATACTATTAACAAATGATACCCGAATTAAACATACAAAACTTTTCATGCAATTAATTAAATAGAAAAATAACATTTAGAAAAATAAATCTTCTATTTACTTTTCTCAAACTAGTTGGGGCAAGATAACGTGCGATCAATGCAATATTAACAATGTTTTACATGAGCATCACAAAAACTATATATATATGTTTTACTTACCATGTGTGTGTGTGTGTGTAGACACATGGTAAGTAAAACATATACATATAATACTTTGAAAGAAATAAACTTCAATTACATTGAAAGAAATAATTCTAAGAGAGATTATTCTTCTAAACAAATTAGCATTGGCCTTGAATGCCAACTTGCATTGATAATGATATCATTTTTTGCAAATGTGAAAAAGGAGATATAAAGCAAAGCTAACAATTCTTACTAGAGTTTTTTGGTATATATAGATATGATATTGACGCCAATAGACTTTGTATAGAGTCTGAATAACTGCAAAAATAGTTAACTGATCATAATGCACTCTACACGCACACCCTCACAAAAACACATAAAAAGTCATGTTTGTACACACTTGAATATTTTAAAAGAATATTAGCATTTGATGTTGATATTTCACATGTATTTGTGTTAAGCCCTAATATTGACTCATTACCCCTTAATTGGGGCATATTATATTATTAATGCTATTTTATTTATGTCGGCTTTAGGCCATTAGTTGTAATTATACCTCCTAGTCTCCTATATATACCAAGGAGACATTTTCATTTTGAATCATCTTGTACTTGAA
>ML778478.1:1801427-1860072 GCA_009831015.1 Picea engelmannii | reverse complement strand
ATCATAAACAACAGTCTATTTTAAAATATACCAAATTTAATCAGGGCATCGAACTAAATATGGACGATCATATTTATTCGACGATCCATTAAATCACAATCAAATCCAATCGGATCTTTAAACCATAACATAATACATCAAACTAAAATCATATATAGAGAAGCACGCTTATGTAACAAAGCAGGGTGTCATATAAATGATCGAGAACTATACCATCACAGGTGCTGCAACTATGTCAATCTTGAATTGACAATAGCTGTAGCAGACTCAACATTTTTGAACAGGATTGTCCCAGCAGTTCGTTGTTTCTTGTCGTTGGGTTGCTTCGTTGCATTCTGACCAGTGAGCTTTGCCACTTGGTTTTCCAAATTGTGAATTTTGGATTGCAATGTTGGGACATCCAAATAGTATCTCTCTAACCACAGTCCACACTGATCGCAAGGTGGTGTAACAGCCTGAACAGGAGGGGTTTCTGATGATTCCCCGAGGGTTTCACGCTGTGGTTTGATACCAGGGAATTCAGGATCATCACGCAGGTAAGGAGGTGAGTTTTTAACAAAATCGTAAGGAGTTTTTTCACGCAAACCCTTTGAGTAAGGGTACTCCTCGGCGAGAAATCGTTCCACTTCAGAATCCGAGTCTTCGTTGATCGCGATAGGCTCTAACTGCACAGGGGTTTTGGGCTTGTTCCTCGCCATGCGAGAGATTAGCCTAGCATTCTTCTTGCATCTAGTATTAGCACCAGACTTTGCTCTAGTCTTACGGGTTGTAGCTTTAGCAACTTCGGTCTGCTCAGTCATAGCCAGAGGTGAATTAAGAAGTGAGTCGGGTTTAGGTTTGGGTAGGAGAACATCATAAGGCACAGGGGTAGGTTTGTTCTCGATGATCATAGGCTTATCCACCTGTGGAGGATGCGATTCTTCAAAACCGTTGCGGCTGAGAAAACCACGCCGGGAATCTCGACGTAACCCCAATTCATAAACAAAAATCATCTTAATTAACCCAACATGAAAAAGGCTAGTGTCAGCATGGCTACGCTTATATCTCTTAGCCATTTTGAACAGACATCGGTGCAGATAGTGTGGCATACTAAGCCCAAAACCCATAAAAATTATTAACAAGCGTAGGTGAAATAGGAACACGAACCCGTACCTGCCTTCACAAGTTACAAACTATTTGATAATCATCAAGAGATCATACCAGCGAGGTTTCAACATCTTCACCGGTAAGCCTCGGTCGCATGAATTCACTGTGCAAGATTGAAATAGTAATGTCCACGGTACATCCTTAACCTTACAGCTTTTCGACCATTTTTGTCCCTCAACATGCAGGCCAGTCGCAGAGCTGAGGGATTGTTCGGTGACTTCAAGCTAGACATCTCCAACTTTGGCTCTATAGCCATCGAACGATAAAGCAAACTGCCGAGACACAGTGATGTCATAACCATCAAATTTCCTGATAAATGGAATCCACCCAAACTCTTCTAAGTCGTCATACGCACCATCAAAAGTTAACAGTGCTTGGGTCCCATTGGGCTCGGCTCTCACAACAGGAGCCATAGTTCCTGTACATGGTAGGGTTCCAAGTGAATGAAAAAATACACAGAGTGGAAAAGAGAGGGTTTAACAGCTTGAATGTTCGACGAGACCGGAAATAACTCCATGCGTGCGAAGGTGGTGGGATTACCACCGCCACGCATTACATTAATTAACTGAGTACAACGTTATCAAAACATGATCGTTTATACCATGCTTATCGACCAGGAAATCGGTGTGTAATCATGTTATTGTGCCACTTACCCGTAACAGAACTAACACCAGGCGTTACATTCAAGTGCCAAGTGTACAGTTCAATCAACATAGTACCCAACACTAACCATCGATCAGTCGTGTCATTTTAATGCTTCATACCACTGTTAGTACATTCATGCCCATACATAGTTCGAAACTAAATGATCGTTCAATAAAACATCAACTCAGAAAACCAATGTATCGAGCAAGGGTTTAAATCACAAAATCGAAATGCCAATAGGTCGATCAAAGCGCTTTTGCAAAACTTCAAACTATTACCACTTTATACGAAATCAAACTCATGATATTGCCAATGTGCTTTTAGCATAATCGAAGTGTCAAAACATTGTAACCAATAATCATATGAAATTGATAAGTTAAGAGTTCAAAGTAATAAGAATTGAGTCTCAACCAAAATGAATTATGTCACCTAAGACATCAAGCATAACTCATAACTTAACATTCCCAATAGAGAAATCGAATTGTGCAATTAAAGTGAATGGATACAGTTTGAAAGAACCTTTTGCAGTGAAGTGATAAACCAATGGTCAAATGTCTTTCAACAAATCAATAAAAGACGACGATAGTCCAGACAACGAGAGAAGTGTTTTCACTCTTTCAGTTGTGAAAATCAAATCGAAATCAAATTGCAATTGTCACGAAAATGAAGCAAATGTCTTGAAGCACAATGCGACGATGATTTGTCGTTTAGAATACAAGAGGTGTAGGCAGCATTTTTCTAGTAATTAAAAAAAAATGAGTTGGCTGCCAACAGAACCAAAGAAACATGAAGATCCCAAGAAGGGAAATGATAGATGTGAGTCCCTAGTGGTTGATATTGAGCCTATGGTGGATATATGGAGGTGAACCCCTGATTAAAAATACCCCCCTCCTTATGTGGGCATGATTCTAATAGCTACTTGAGATGACATCTCATGTTTGTTGACTGGGATGTTTATTGTGTTTACTTGTATTTATCTGTCTTGGGAGTTAAGACACTTAAAGAATCTTTGTTTTACTGCCCTTCGTGGTAAATTTCCATTGGCCAGGTTGTTTTTCCTATCAACCTTAGCTTGTGGTGGTTGTTATCACAACCATTTTCTGTATAAAATGTGTTGATGATTGCAACTATGTGAGACATTCTCCATCTTACAAACCTGTGAGATGTGGATCATTACAGCTATGCGAGACTTTCTCTATCTTACAAACATGAGATAAATACACTAAGAAGAGTAAGTGGTTCCTATCTAAGATAGAGCTGGAACGTAGAGATGATCTCCTCCATTTAGAGAGTTGAGAAGAACTCCAGATGATTATCCTGTGGGAAACACGATCTGCTGAGTTGGATGTGCCTGTGGCTGAGCACAAGGTGAACGTGTGAAATCCCAAAGTGTTGGGTGCATCGTCATGAGAATAGAAATGAAGATGATGTATTAGCCTCCTCTAAGTAGAAGAGTTGACGAGAAACTCCAGATGACTCTCATGTGTGATGCAGTGGGAAAAAAGATCTGTTGAGTGGACGTGCCTGTGGACGAGCATAAGTGAACGTGTGAAGAACTGGTTCTTCTGTGTAATGCAATGAGCCAGAGATATGGACATCCATATGGATGTGCCCGTAGTGGATGAGCACTAGTGGGTGTATCAGATCCCTTGTTATATTGTTCAAGAGTCAGACTTGCCTATAACCCTAATTGTAATGTAAAGGGTACAAGTCGGCCCCACCTTAATGTGATCAGTAATAACTGTAAAAGATAATTAATCTGGCTAATATTAATTATAATGTGACTTAGAGAGGTCATCCTTGTTGTGCCAATATACACTTTTGTTGATAGGATAAGTCTAATATAAGTAAAGGAAGATTCCCCATTGTGGAATCATATCCTTCACACAAGTTTGGAAATTTCAGCAAGTACATCTTCTTGGGAAAAGTGCACACCTCTCTTGGGCACTAGTATTCTAGGGTTTGAGCACCCTCTTGTGTGCTAAGTCTTATTGGTGGTGAAGCTCTTTCTCTTAAATAATATAGCAAAGGATTTGGCTGGGTTTTCTTCCCTTGTTGAGAAGGGTTTCCTATGATACTTCTTGTGTTCTTGTGCATGATGTTTCTTCTTGTGATCTTGGTTGCTGCAACATTATTGTTTATGGTTAAGAAAAATGCTAAAAAATGGAATGAACTACATGCTTAACCTAGCTCATTGAAAAATCAACAAAATGCATGGGCCAATTTTCTATATTAATAGAAAGAAGAAGTACTTTATCAACAACAAAAAATAAGGAATGAGTGTATATCTGGTTGATGATATTAGTGAATGTGTAATAGTTGGGAGATATCAAGGCACACATAGCTTTTCCAAAACAAAGAATACAAAGTTGGTATTGGAATTTAAATTAAACAAAGTTTCTGTTGAATTATTGAGAGGGGGGTGAATCAATAATATTGCTTTTTAATCCTTTTTAACCACATCATATATAAGTATTGTTATCCTTATGATCAATTTACTAATATCATTCAACAAGTGTAGAATAAATAAACCATGAACAATGAGCAATCATACACATACACAGTACACCAATATTTTTACGTAGAAACCCAATGCGGGAGAAAACCACAAAATGTTTTTTCTTATATGTATTTAAGAAGTACATTTATTAGAAGCACCAACTTCCTTTTTTCTCCAGTTGCAACTGGAAGGAGGCTCAAACCCCCTAGATTCTCAAGCTACAACCTGAGGGAAGCTCCAACTCCCCAATTCTCTAGCTACAACCCCCTATGTTCTCCGACAAAAACCGGAAGGTGGCTACAAATACATATCCTTGCCCCATCCAAACCTCCCTAAAGTATAAATGCAAAATGTAGATAACCTGTCACTGTCACAATTGTCACTGCAAGCCTGTTCCAACTTGTACCAATCTTCTTCAAAATTTCCTACAGATCTGCAACCTGTCTATTCTGCAACACACATATTTCCATGCCTTTCCTTACTGCAACTTGCGGGTATCTACGCCTCTTTTTTATGAAACTCACGGACTAGCACAAATCTCTGCTAGTATCATAAATTCTTTCTCTGTCACTATGTCTATGTCCCTATCTCAATCTATGTCATTGTCTGATCACTCTGTATCTACTCACAAACCGGTTGATTTGATAGAGACAATACTCATCCAATATCCAAGTAGATATAATACAACCATGTACTAGGTTCATACATATTTCACACTAAACTCATGTGATATAATAACCTCTTACATTAACCATACATTGAACCCTCACTGTTATGAAAATCCAACCTATACTATGTCTCAACCATAAAATCCCAAACATGTACCACTCAATCATATACCAGAAACACTGACAAATGCTTCTCTCAATGCACTACAAGATATGTCAATAAATGAAACTAAGTGCACCAAAAATGTGCTTCACTAGATCTGCCTCAGCAAGAACCATACAACTAATAACATATTTAGACAAATACCCAAGCTCACAAAACCATACCTCAACCATGTACTAGAAAATGCCTCAAATATATCCCAACTAAGTGTGCCAAAGATAAACAAAAAGTATACCAACACCGTGCTTCTATAGATCTGCCTTATGCAACATATATCATACATCCATTGATATCCCCAAGGCATCTACTAACCCTCATATGACCATACCTCAAGTTATCACAAATATCCAATCATATAACATACCTTTTTGATCTTGTAGCTTGATATGTCATACCTAAACACTGTCACACCTTCCTGTAGTCACTTCTCATATTTGCAACTTGTCATTGATGATAGATCAAATATTCTTTTTCAGCTTTGGTAATGAATCTGTGCTCTGTCTTCAGTAAACCTGTGGGTATCCATGCTTTGTCCCATTGTGGATCATAGATGTCCGCATCCTTCTAGTACTGCAACCTACAAATATCTTTAGTAAAACCCTAGTTTAGTACCACCAGTCTCAACCCTTCAAACTTGCAACGCCGTCGTTGCTTCAGACTCACTGCTATAGATTTGTCAATAATACATGCCCATAAAATTTCACAAAATAGATATTCAATGTTCTCAAATTAGGTGCCAATGGGATACCCTTGCTCTCTTATTTATACTCTCCAAGTAGCTTCCTTTAGGGGTTATCTTCTAACTGTTTTACCCAACTTCCCTCTTTTAGGGCTAACTCACTTTTAACTACTTTTCCCACTTGCAACCACTTTACCATAAATAGTAAACTCACCACTTCTTGTTGCAACTAATTTATTTTCAATTATTTTCTTATTGCAACAAATTTACCCATGATTAACTCCTAGTTACAAACACTTTGACTAGTAGACTTCTTCTAGGAGCTTCTAGAATAATTTACTTCTTTGACCTTCCAAGGGCTTCTAGATAACTCACGAGGGTTCTCCAACTTCATTATGCCATATCTTCTCAATTGTGAGGAACTACGTGACGTACCACATATCACTGGAAACGACATGACATGTACTATCCATCTATGATAGTATTTTATGCAAATTCATTGATCTTCATTACATTATTCCTCAAACAAACATGGGATACTTATCCATACCTCTAGGGCTACCGGAATATGCTACCGGACTTGCGTCAAGGGTTGACATCAATCACAACCAACCCAATTAATCAACAATCTCCCCTTTTGGCATTGATGACAACACTTTGATGCAACACCGAAGTTATGATGCTCATGCTCCCCTTGTGACCATCACTCCCCCTGGAATCATGCCTTTCTCTCCATACATCTAATTAATTTCTCCCCCTTTAACATTAATGGCAAAGGTAACATCCCTTCGGGTCTGCTCCCCCTAAATGAACTCTCCTTGGGGCTACTCCGCTTATCTGAACTATCCTATGTCCTCTTCATGGTGCTTCCTCATGTAAATCTATGACATATAAGAAAAGCATTCAAAGGTCATCGTGGGGCAGAAACTATTCCAAGTTTCTGGCGAAGATACTCAAAGGCTTCCTGTGGAAGAAATTTTGTAAAGATATCTACATTTTTCTCTTTTGTCCCAACATACTCAACTCTAATGTTCTTTTCTGCAACTTGTTCCCGTATAAAATGAAACTTGATCGAAATGTGCTTCGTCTTGGAGTGCATCATTGGATTCTTTGAGATACTAATGGCACTTGTGTTATCACAAAATATCAGAATGGGCTCATCATACTCAATCTATATGTCGTTCAATGTTTGTTTCATCCATAGAACCTCTGTACAACATGTTGTTGCAATATACTCTACTTCGGTTGTAGACAATGATATTGATGACTGTTTCTTGCTTAGCGAAGATACCAAACACTCACCCAAGTAGAAATTTTATCCACTTGTACTTCTTTGATCATTAATGCAACCTGCCCAATTTGCATCTGTGTAGGAAACAAGTGATAGATCCTTCCCTTTTGGATACCATAACCCAAACTCTTTTGTACCCTTGAGATATCTGAATATCCTCTTCACTGCCAAAACATGTGACTCCTTTGGTGCTGTTTGAAATCATGCCACATGTCCAACTGCCTGCATCGCATCTGGTCTAGAAGCTATCACATAAAGTAAGTTGCCAATCATCGACCTGTATGGCCTCTGAACTGTAGCCTTTGAATCATCATATTTACTTAACTTACAACTGGTTTGCATAGGAGTACTTACTAGTTTGCAATCTTCCATTCAGAACCTCTTTAGCATCTATGATATACTTGGTTTGAGAGATGAAAATTCCATGGTTGTTTTGACATATCTGAAGACCCAAAAAGAAAGATAATTCTCCAAGCAATGACATTTCGAACTCATTCTGCATATCCTTTGAAAATTCCTAGCTCATCCCATCATCATCACTACCAAAGATAATATCATCAACATAAACTTCAATTAACAAAATACTATCTTGATTTACCTTGATGTAGAGGTTGTTGTCTACATTTCCTTTTCTAAACCCTTGCTGCTTTAAGCATCTGTCCAGTTTGGAATACCATGCCCTTGGAGCTTGTTTGAGACCATACAAGGCCTTCTTCAACCTACAAACATAATTTTCTTTCTTTGAAAACTGAAATCCTTTTGGTTGCTCAATGTAGACTTCTTCCTCTAGATCCTTGTTTAGGAAGGTTGATTTATCATCCATCTGATACACTTTAATATTCTTGGAGCATGCATAAGCAAGGATCAATCTGATTTATTCCATTCTATTAACTGGGTCAAATGCCTCTTCAAAGTCTCTACCTTCAACCTGAGCGTATCCTTTACATATCAATCTTGCTTTGTTCCTGGTAACATGTCCATATTCATTCAATTTGTTTTTGAAACCCACTTTGTACCAATCACATTATTGTTCCTTGGCCTTGGAACCAGTTCCCAAGTGACATTCTTCTCTATTTGATCTAACTCTTCATCCATGGATTTGATTCAAAATTCATCCTTGTTGGCTTCTTCAAAACTGCTTGGCTCAATTGTAGATAGTGGTGTTAGGTGCAGTTGTTATAGTGAACATATTCTTCTTCTAGTTTCAACTCCTGCATCTTTATTTCCGATAATCTGATCTGATGGATGATTATTTTTTATTCTTCTGCTAGGTGTCTTTGGAGGTACTTGAAGATCTTGTCGTTCTTGCTCTTCTTCTAGATGCTCTTCTTCATCTTCCTATTCCGCTGCTTCTTCTTCCTTTACTTATTCTTCATCTACTTCTTCTTCATTACCATGTTCCATTGAATCTTTGCCGTCTTCTTTTATCTCGTGTCCATCTGTCTCATCAAACATCACATTGATGCTTTCAACAATTTTTTTGGGCCTTATATTGAAGCATTTGTATGCTTTCCTTGTGCTTGAGTACCCAACAAGTATGCCTTTTTCAACACGAGATTCAAACTTTCCTATTTTTCCATCTTCTCTTTTAATGTAGCATTTGCTTCCAAAAACTCTAAAATGCTTCAGATTCACTGGTCTTCCTTTCCATAGCTTGTATGGAGTTTTATCACTGTTTTTTTAGCATTCCTTTGTTTTGAATTTGAATTGTTGTATGTATTTCATGTATCCAAAAGACGTCTGTCAACTTGGTATCCATTGACATAGTTCAGGCCATTTTCCATACTGTCACGTTCTTCCTTTCGACGACCCCATTTTTTTGTGGTGTCCCGACAATGAAGAATCACTTCTTTATCCCCTGCTTACCGCAGAAGTCCATAAATTTCTTTTGAGGTAAAATCTCCTCCATTGTCTGATCTCAAACATTTGATTTTCGAATCTATTTCATTTTCAACCATTTCCTTGTATATTTTGAAGTTCTCAAATGCCTCTGACTTCTTCCCGAAAAAACAAATTGCAACCATTCTTGTATAATCATCAACTAATATCATAAAGTACTGCTCACCTTTCAAACCTTTTGTTCTAGTCGGTCCAACTAGATCAATATGCATAATTTCCAACGGTCTTGTTGTGGAGTATTCCTTTGATTTGCACTTGGTCTTTGTTTGCTCTCCTTATTGATAATGCTTGCATAATGTACTTTTTGGCTTCACAATCTAGGGAATTTCTTTGAATGCTTCCTTTCTGTTGACCTTGACAAGATTATCAAAGCTTATGTGACCCATTCATCTATGACATAACCAAAATTCATCTTCCTTTCCTAAACAACACTTTTCTTTTCCAATTTCACTTAGTACATATATGTTGCTTGGAGTTCTCACAACGATCGCCACCACTCTGCCTGAATATGTTTTTTTTTATATCACATTTCTGTCAATCAAACACAAGTTTGTGACCTTGGTCACACATTTGACTTACACTCAGAAGATTGTGTTTCATATCTTCCACTAGTAGAACATTTTATGCCTTGACATCCTTAGTTCCAATCTTGAGTGTGCATCTTCCAATGATTCTAGATGAGTTGTCGTTTCCAAAAGAGACCGATCCATCTCTTTCATTTTTCAAAGTTAGAAACATGTCCTTATCACCTGTCATGTGATTTGAAAAACCGCTATCAACATACCAACCACGTTTCTTGTGTTGATATTATAGAGCGAGTGTGCATTCGTCATTGTTGTACTAATTCTGCTTTCTTACCCATATTCTTTGTGTTTCCTGTCTGTGACTATTATTATTCTGTTGTGATTCTCTTGGAGGAATTGCCATTCTACAATCTTTGGCCATGTGTCCAAAGTTGTTGCACTTGTAGCATTTCACTTTGGTACTCAAAGATTCAAACCTGTTGTAGTTTATGCTCTACATTTCATTAGGCCTTCTTGAATAAGAATTTATTATATAACCTTCATAGTTGTTTTTGTTTCTGTTGTTGGCTCTGCAATTCACAGTCTTGTGCCCAAAATTATTACATGAATAACATAATCCAGAAAAAAATGTTTGATATGTGGGAGCTAGATATCTTCTGAATGGTGCTACTTTTTTTAATCCTTCTTCTTCTCGAGGTCTTTTTTCTTTTGACTATTGTTGATTCTGAACTCTGAATCTTCTTGGAGGTGGAGTATATCTGTGATCTTCCTTTTTAAGCTTATTGTCTTCTTCTTTTTCATTAGATCCTCTGACTGTCGGTGCATAGCTTCTTTGCTTTGTTTCCTGATGTATCATTTTGGAGCTTGAGCCATTTTTTGGATGGTTGTATCCTAGTCCGGACTGGTCATGATGTGGCCTTTGACTACTAATAATCTCATCCAAAACTTTAGAGATGTTCTGCATGTTTTTCTTCTGAAGGTCTTTTCTCAATATAACAATCTCTACTTCCAAACTTCCAATGATCCTATCTTTTTTCTTCTAACCGTTCTTTGAGTGCTTCTTCAATTCTCTTGTCTTCTTCTACTTGGATTTTTAATTCAATGATCATTTTCTCTAGTTCTTCGGAGTTGGGATTTTGAGTTCCCTCTTTTCTTTTTAGTTCTTCCTGTAGTGACTTGTTTTTCTTCTTTTCCATTTTTATAACTTCTATGGCACTCAACAATTCTTCTCTGTAATAAACTTCTTCCTCTTCATATTCTTCTTCGGTGCCTTCTTCATCGGAGTCTTCTACTACCATGAATAGAATCCTTTCTATATCACTATCACTGACTTTTGCCTTTGTATATTTTTTCCTCTTAGAGTCATCTTCTTCATTTATTTTCTTTTTCTTATGGGGACATTTATTAGCAGAATGAACGATACCATCACATTTAAAACAAATCAATGAAATCTTACCTCTATATTTTTCAGTTCCCTTTTCAGCCATCTGATGAAGTTTTCTACTTCTTCATCATCTTCTGAGATATCACTGTTGCTACTATCTGAATTTTCCTTTTGCTTGTCCTTTTGCTTTGTCTTCTTAGATGCTTTGAATGTTGCTTCCTTTGTAACTGGATTGTCTTGTTCTGTTGTCATCTCGTAAGTTGTGAGTGTCCCATGCAACTCATCCATGGTTAGTGTAGCTAGGTCCACTCTCTCTTCTAGTGCTGAAATATTTGAATCAAATCTCATTGGTAGAGATCTCAATACCTTTTTGACAACAACCTGTTCCTTTAACTCATCTCCCCTACCTCTGAGACTGTTTACTACTTCATCAACCGTTAAAAAGTAGGTTTTTATGTCTTCACCTTCATTCATCTTCAGTTTTTCAAACTTTTCTCTGAAAATTTGAAGTTTAGCTTCATTGACTTTCTCATCTCCTTTGTATATTTTCTTTAGTTTGTCATAGATTTCTTTCACTTAATCATAATGCATAACCTTAGTGTAAATTGATTTAGTCAAACCATTCAGGAGTGCACTTGTATCTCTTGAATTATTTTCTTCAAGTTTCTTTCCATCTTTATGTGTTGGAGGAGTGGCCGGTGCTTTGTATCCATCTACTACTAATTGCCAGACATCAAATCCTAGTGCTTGTATGTGTGTCTTCATTATTCTGATCCAAAAGGCATAATATTCCCCATCAAACTGTGGTATCCCAATCTTAAAGTAATTCATGATCTCCTTCTAGTTGTTATATTGCCTTTTGAAGGCCCAGATCTTATACCAATTGTCGGATTACTGAGAGGGGGGGTGAATCAATAATATTGCTTTTTAATCCTTTTTAACCACATCATATATAAGTGTTGTTATCCTTATGATCAATTTACCAATATCAATCAACAAGTGCATAGTAAAAAAACCATGAAAAATGAGCAATCATACACATTAAAAATACACCAGTATTTTTACGTGGAAACCCAATGCGGGAGAAAACAACATAAGGTTTTTTCTTATATGTCTTTAAGAAGTATATTCATTGGAAGCACCAACTACCTTTGTTCTCTAGCTGCAACTGGAAGGAGGCTCCAACCCTCTAGATTCTCAGACTACAACCTGAGGGAAGCTCCAACTCCCCACTTCTCTAGATACAACCAGAAGGAGGATACAACCCCCTATGTTCTCCGACTACAACTAAAAGGTGGCTACAACTACCTACCTTTCCCCGTCCAAATCACCATGAAGTATAAATGCCAAATGTAGACAACCTGTCACTGTCACTGAATCGACTCTGTCACTATCACAACTGTCACTAAAAGCCTATTCCAATATTTACCAATCTTCTTCAAACTTTCCTGTAGATCCACAACCTGTCTATTCTGCAACACACAGATGTCCTCGCCTTTCCTTACTGCAACTTGCAGATATCCATGCCTTTTTTTGCTACAACTCGCGGACTAGCACAAATCTCTGCTAGTATCACAAATTCTTTCTTTGTCACTATGTCTGTGTCCCTGTCTTAGTCTCTAACACTGTCTGATCACTCTGTATCTGCTCACAAAATAGCTAATCTGATAGAGACAATACTCATCCAATATCCAAGAAGATCTCATACAACAATTTACTAGGTTCATACATATGTCTCACTATTGGTTATTACTTTATCTACTCCGACCTTACTTTATTGTCAAACATTGACCCAGGTTCAGATTTGAACGAGCTTCCAATAAAATCCCTCTAAAAATATCACCCCCCTGGTAAACCAAAAGGCAGCGCAATACATAGGGTGCACTGCGCAGTCTCACCTGAGATAGTTCTATGGGTGGCTACAATACTCAGATGCTTGCAACCTGGGAATAAGTGGGGATCTGTGATTGTACCTTGTAATCTTCATTTATTTAGTCTAACATCTTAATTAATTAGTCACTCTTACTCATGTATGTGGAATATCAGATCTAACTAGTTCCTTCATTCATTTATCTAACATTTAATCATTAACAACAATGGAGATGCATAACATTCAGTCACATAGCACAATTTGTACCGTGGTTCATCCCCTCCTAGGCTACGTCCACAAAGATTTGTCTCTCAAGCTCTTTTATTATGTCTCAACAATATATCGCATTGCGCACATTTACAGTCTTGTATCTTACAATCTCAACAAGCTTCCCGATCCCTATGAGGTTGACTAGATCACACTAGGCTCCTCAGCCTGCGATCTAACCCTCAGGATCGAGTTGCTCGACTCTTATCTAGCTCATCAATGTACAAAATGTTGCAGTTCTAACCTTTCTCTCTCCCCCTTTTTTTCCCTTAGACCTCCTAGGTAATACTTATACATATTATTGGCTTATCAACCATGAAAATATCTTGCAAAAAGCCTAACCCTAATGTAGTTAGGTCTCCCTTGCATGTGTGCCTTGCATGCTTTCCTCACATGTGTTGCTTTTCCTTCTAGGTTTCCTTTTTCCACTTCGTGATTTTCTCTCCAAAAATGGCCTTTTCTCCAAAATGGGCCTGTGCCCAATAGGCCCCCAACACTGACATGTGGCTCATCCCGAGCCACCTAGGTTGTGCGCGCTCCTTCAACAACTCATGCTAGAGTGTCGAACTTGTATACAAGTTCCCTTCCTTGTATTTTAGCCTGTGCGACCTTTTCTGTGTGCGTATATAACACTTGCACTATGATCTCCTCCTGGATAATTTCTGCGCACTCTGCTTGTGTTTGCACCATGCTCTTATTTTCCTCCTCTTACTGCGTAATGATCTCCATGACTAGCTCTTGGAGAGGTTCCATTTGAGCTTGTCAGTCCTTCTTCTGCATCTGTGTAGCTATTGGCTCTGCTTGCAACTTCTTCATGTCTTGTACTGCTTTAAGGCGCTCAGTGATCTTCATTGTTTTCTGCCTCTGCTTGAGGTCCTGGATGGATACGCTTATCTTTTCCTCTTCCTAGTCCCAGGGATGGACCTGTTCATCTTCTTCTAGCATTGTTCATAGTTGCGCTTCCCTATTAAAAAAGTCCAAAGATGCGTTGACTTTTCGTTCCATTTCATCCATCTGTCCTACAACTTCTTGCCTCCTTTGTTCCTTCACCTCTGAGGGAGTCGTAGGAATGAGTTGTTCCTGAAGGTTTTCGATCTCCTGTCGATATTGATCAATTGTTTGCACAATATGATCAGTCTTCTGCGTTGTGGTGGGATCTACTATTTGTGTGCTGATTAGGATTCTGTCATAGGCAGTATTCACTCCCTGATTGAGCCTATCTGTGCTATCTTTCTCATCCTTGGTCTCAATCTTGACCTGCTTGAGCACCAATTCCAACGCCTCTTTTATATCTTTTGAATGATGAAACTCTGCTGCTTCTATTCGTGTGCGCGACTACACCTCCTACCCGACACTAACTTGGAGTTTGTACAATGCCTTGGTTGGTATTCGATCCATTACCAATTTTATCTGTGCCAAATATTTAAAGGGTGTCTGGGCTACAATCTCATCCATGCACAACATGTTGGGTGTAATGTGGAAGGTCAGGCTAGCATGTGCTATGGTATTGATCGAATCGTGCTCGCTCGACGCAGCCTTGGCTGCTTCTGATGTTGCTTGGAATGACTTTGTTCCCATGTCTGCCCTCTGCGCACCTCTGATCTGCTATAGGACCTACCTTATGTCGTCCAACTCGTCCTATATTCAGGCTCTTTGGTGCTGGGCATCTTCAAACTCCTCAGCTGCATGGTCCTGGACTCTTTTGGCCACAAGTTCATCGTCGTCCTCAGTGATTGTATATTTTGGCGGCTGCTTGTGCGCCTTGGCCTTTTTGCGTGCACCCCTAGTGTGTATGATTGGCCTCTTAGTCTGGCTTGGTTCCTGTGGGGTGGTAGTCGATGGGGTTTCTTGTGTTTTCACAGCTCCTCTTTCTGGATCTCTTGGTGCTTGGGTAGTGTCCTTTTGTCTGACATGTGTACCTTTATTTGGTACACCCCCCTTCTTTTGTTGTGCCGACTTCTGACTTGTCTTTGGATTTTTAGGCGCAACTTTATCCCTGACTGGTGTCTGAATTTTCCCTGCGTCAGCCTTCGTATCTATAAGCATCTCTTGAGTGAGGACTGGAATTCTCCATTCATCTTGTCAATCCCTTGTTGCCATGTCTACGTCTTCTTCCTTGACGCAGTATCTAATTTGTAGCCACTCCTTCCTGGGATCCCTTCATGCTTGGATCCATATGATGTGCCTTGATGCTTTGAAGTTAGCGATGTCCCGGTATTGCACGACCACTTTTGGAGTAATTCTCCAAGTGTTGGAAATACTCTCTTGGAGCTCGTTATAATATTGCGCGAACGTGCTTGCATTGGTACTTTTGACTTTGGTGTCCGACATTCTCCCCAACGATGTATATCGTGTTGCGCGACAACGACTGATCTTATCACAAAAATATGTGTACTGGGGCTCCCTCCATCTAATCAATGTGATCAAGACTAGTATCCAGGAGTAATGAAACTCTGTTCCCAGGTCCTGTGCATCTTTGCAGTCATCAAGGAACAAGTTTAATGAGTATGGGGCCCAGCTGAGCATAATGCCCTCTGCACATTGTGCTTCAACCGCAATGACCCTGGTAGAGACTTCCTCCTTACAACACTTCCTTAGCAGTTTGCAAGCCATGAGTTTGGTGGCCAACCTTGTTGCTGCGTCGTTGATCCTCTTGATGATGATTTTGCGTGACCCTCTCTCTGTGCCATACATATTTTTCATCTCCTCCGTTAGTGCCTTCTCCTTTGTTTTGTCGTCGAGGTATTGCACGAGACTCTCCCTTGAGATGGTAGACCTGTGATGAAAGAAATTAGTTCCATGTCTATGGAGACAAGCTCTTCCAACCATAGGAAACCTCTATGGGTGGCTTCCATCAACTTCTTGACGCACTTGTTTACATATCGACCCCTTCCAAAATGTGGAATATCTAGCAGATTTAGAATTCCAGTGTTGGCCAATCCGGTTGCCCATTGTTTAAATTGTAAAATTGGATCACCCAAGGGGCATGTACCTACACTTTCAAGGTACACTTACCTTGCAAATTCCTAGAACCTGTCCACGTCGACCACGTCATGGTCTGAGTAGCACAGTATTTCCATGCATCCTAGAAGGTTAGACATGGCCTGCACCCCTTCAAGAATGCGAGGTAGGACTATGGTTGTTTCAGCCCGTCTGCACGATGACCTTGCCATGGGTTGTTTTCCCTTTCGTCATAGTGGCTGGCTTGAGGTTCCAACATCCATTGTTCTCTCTTCGGTGTAAGCTTCTGGCTGGTCAGTAGCATCTTCCACTAGCCCCTCTTGCTGCTATGCAGGCTCTTCTCTGTGTGTCTGTCTTGGCACGACAAATTCTGTGTGTGTTGGGGCTGTCCCATTTACCCTCTGGGATCCTTCAGCATTCACAGGTCGCAGAAGATTACTTGCATCCTCAGCCTGCTGGCCTTGTCTAGTTTCCTGCATGTTCACGTCCATGACAACTGTTGTTGTTGGTTGGGATTCCTCCTCCATGGGTGTGGGGCTTGCTGGTTCCACATGGGGTGAGGTAATTTCATCCAAGTTGATGAATTCTGCAGCCTGTGTAGGTTCATGTTCAGTTTTCTTTGTTTGCTGTGGTGCTCTATGGTGGCTTCGAGCTTTCCTGCCAACCTGGCTCAACGCACTGAACTTGGGTGGTGTCCTAGTGGTAAATGGTGACTTTTGCCAAACTGGTTCTCCTTGTATCTATTGCTAAATCTCTTTCCACTTTGTATGCTCTATCTCTCTATAATTTCACAATTTCACAATAAGCTTATGTTTCTCACATGTGTCCCTTATATAGAAAATGTTGTGAAGCTTCTTGAAGAAGCTACCCGAGCTGTGATTTAAATGAAATGACACTTCATGCATACGTGAAATTCAATTTCCTTGATGGTGCCAGTTGGCACGATTAATGCAAAGGTGCTTCGAGAGTATGTGACATTCAATTTGATAGATGCCACCAGTTGGCGCCTTTTTTTCCGTAACTACCATTTTTGAAATTTCCTCCTTTTACTGACCGTTGGTCCCTTTTCCGGCACGTTGGGATTTTTGAGTGCACGGTAGATTTGTGCTATCTCACCTTTCCTTTGTGCACAGTGTGTCGGTCTTATGTTGCACATGGAATTTTCTCTTCTCGTCACTCTAAATCCCCCTTTTTTTCACTATATACATCTCTCTTTACTGTGCAGTAACTTTCTAAGTGCTAGGAGGTTGACTGTCCCTGTAGAGTTTGAGTCGAATCCCATTAATCATTCCTCTAAGTTCTATACCTCTTAAATCTTTAAACTATACAACTCCCCCATCTGTGACAGTATTCACTTCATATGGTCCCAACCAATGTATTCTGAATTTTCCTGGGTGTTGAAGAAATTTACTATCATACACCAAGACTAGGTCTCCCTCCTTGAAACTCTTCCTTTCAATATGTATGTCATGCCAAGATTTTTCCCTTGCTTTCTATACCTCTTGGTGAAATTCTTCTAGGATCCTATCTTCTTCCATCTCCATTAGCTGACTTAGCCTTTTTTGTATTGTGCCTCATTCTGTCATGTTAGTAATTGTTGCTACACGTAAACTAGGTACCAAAATTTTTAATGGCACCACTGCTTCTTTTCCATACACCAACCTGAATAGTGTTTGCATTGTCAAATTTTTGATGTAGTCCTGTATGCCCATAGTACTGCTAGTATATTTAAGTCCCATTCGTCCCTGCTGACATTGCAGATCTTTTTCAGTGCATTTTCTAGGATCTTATGAAAGGCTTCCACTGTTCCATTTTCTTGAGGGTGATATGGTGTACTCGTTTGATGATAGACTTCAAAATCCTCAGTCATATCCTTAATAGTATTGTTAATGAAGTGAGTTCCTTTGTCACTCATCAAAATCCTTGGGCATCCAAATATAGTGATCACTTGCTCAAACAAAAAGTGTTTTGTTGTCTCTGTGCTGCAATCCTTGACTGGTGCTGCATCTGCCCCTCTATTAAGTATTATGTCGTAGTAATAATATACCTTGCTCCCGACCTATTTGATGGTGGGTTAATTGGTCCCACAAAGTCTATTTCCCATTTTTCAAATGCCTGCAAGGTTACTTGTGGTATTAGGGGTATCTCGTCTTGTATATTAGGTTTACCAACCCTCTGACATACATCACATCTCTAGCAGTAGTCCTTTGCATCTTTGTGAACGGTCAACCACCAAAGTCCCATGTGCAATACCTTCTGTGCGGTAGCTTTTCCTGCATAATGTCCTCCTTCTATTCCCTCATGGGTCTCTGCTAAAATCTCGGGTTTTTCATGTTCTAGTACACATCTTCTCAAGATGCTATCTGCACCCATATTGTATAAATATCCTGCAATCAATTGATAGTCTGCAGCTCAGACTACTAGATTTTTCTATCGGGCAGTGTTGAATTCTTGTGGTGCAGTCCATGTACTCAAGTATTGAATGATGTCAACAAAATATTCATCAGCTACTTGTACTGAAAATAACTGTGCATTGGGGAAGTTGTCCTCTAAGTTCGTAGGTTCCTCTCCATTAGTGATCCTTGATAGGTGATCAGGTGCTGCATTTAACTTCCCTTGTTTGACTTTCACTTTAAATTCAAATTCCCGGAACAACAATAACTATGTACAAATTCTCCCCCCCAACATTGGCATATTGACTAGATATTTGAGAGCTGAATGATCTATAAACATATTGAAATGTTTGCCCATTAAGTAATGTCTGAAATTTTGGAGTGCATAGACCATAGCTAAGCCTTCTCTTTCTGTGGTATTGTAATTCTGCTCTGACTTTGATAGTTTTCTGCTAGAAAATGATATAGGATGGTCCAATTCCCCTATTTCTGGATGCGCCAGAATAACTCCAAGTGCTACAGTTGATGCCTCTACATGCACATAAAATGTCTTTTCCCAATCTGGGAATACTAGTATTGGTGTTGTTACCATATTCTCTTTTAAAGTGTCCAATCCTCGCTGACAGTCCTCATTCCACTAAAATTTACTATATTTCCTCAAAAATTTCTCCATTGGCGCAGTGATCTACGCATACCCTTTTATGAATTTCCTGTAGTATCCTGTGTGTCCCAATGTTTCTCTGTCACACACCCACTACCTAAATCGGATTTTTCTGGTCTTTTGCCGAATCAGAACCCCTAAATATCCATGGAGGCCGAGCGTAAGCTGGCTCTCTCTCTCTCTCTCTGATCCCATGTAATCGCGGGTCACGATCACAGTTCAAATAAATGCAGTGTCTTTTGTATTTCGCGTCTCGACGCTATGGTAATGTCAAACCATTAAGCTTTTCAACTGCCGAACATTGATAGGGATAGCAACCGACCAATAGGGATGAATCCCAATAGGGATAGAGAACAACCAATGAGAACAGGCCCCGTCGCACGGTTAAGTGGAGTACAGGTGGAAGAGGGGGAAGTGAGACACGGTAGTCGACAAGACAGGAGGGGGGGCCCCACTTCACACGCCACACTATTCCAGACCCCCCCATTAAAGGCAGAATGGCAAGGGCGGTCCAGAATCCACCTGAGCGCCATTGATCATGATAAGTTAATCTCGACCGTTCGAGAGTTGCGCGTCCAATTCCGGACCCCCCCCCCATTAAAGGCAGAATGTCAAGGGGGCTCCGGAATGAATCCTCAGCCATAGATCTGGGCGGGTGGAATCTGGCCATCCAGATCTGCTCGCTACTTACCCTAATGCACATTCGCGCCCCAACGTAAAACTAGCATCTCTTCCTCACATCTGATGGCCATCCCAGTCCCAGGATCCTCCGAGAGGATCCTGACCATTCATCAGAGCCTAACCACATGCTAACATCTCGAGGGTTATAAGTCTGGACTTCAGGGTTTGAGAGCACAGGGGAACATGCCCTTCGGTATCCCGAATGTCGAAACGCCGAAGTGTTGAATGAGCCTCAATCGATGATTAGCTCCTTGGGTTAAGCATTGGTCAATATGACATCTTCCCATATGACCATAGCCTCTCTTCTGTCGAGATTTATCAAGGCGAGAGCTCGACCTATTGTCAACAGGACTCCCGAATCCTCGATTCCCGATTTTTCGAAACGGGTAATCTCTCGACACGTCACCTCCTTAAATCGGACGGTCCATAACTGCTCTGGAGTTTCCACCTAGGAAAGTCCCGATCCCTTGTCGCCAGGACTCCTAATCTCGCGATTCCCGATTTCTCGAAATGGGAGATCTCACAACGCGTGGCCTTCGTCAATCAGACAGCTCAGATCTATCCTGGGGTTTTTCGCCCCTATACACTGGAGTCTTAACCCTCGGGTAACTCCTGACAGATCCAACGACTGTCGGGTTTTTCAGTCGAGATCTGACGACTCAGACAAATTCCTAACTTTTGGGCTTTCCCACAACTTCCTAATCGTGGAAAGATCCACGATTCAGATACTCTCATGGACCTTGGGGATCTATGGTCCTGATCTCTTCGCTACCCACGAAGACACTGAGAAACCAAGTGGTAAGGCGTTTAACACCCTACTTTCTCCTACCAATCTAACGGTCGTGTGTGACCGTAGATTTCCCGACGGGATCTCGTCCATCGATCACCTCCTATCAAGGTTAAGGCACTTAACACTCTATCTTCTCCTTTCGATCTGACGGTCGTGAGTGACCACAGATCTCTCGACAGGATCTCGTCCGTCGATTCGATACTTCATCCTTATGATGCCATCTCGGGTTTTTCAAGAGGGTCATTCCTCTTCGTGCAGGGTTACTAAGGCCTTGCGCCTTCACATTCTTTTTCCCGGTTCTTGATGGGCTTTTCAAGGAAGGTATCTCTATGGGGAGATTCACTCAGGGTACTATCTGAGGGAGATAAGGGTATAGCTCTCCCAAGAACCAAACGTGAAGTCTGAATTAGATCAGTACGCATAAAAATAACGATTCATGAGGACATAAGCCATACGTAGTCTTTTCATACAAATATACAACTACTATTACTCATCAAAACACCATACAAACATTCTTACAATGAAATCATTCACAGTTTCACAGCTTATGGGCATAATCATCAGAATAAACATATCTATATATATATATATATATATATATATATATATATTTCAAGATGCCAGAGGCAAAATACTTATCAGAAATAACACCAGGGGTCAAGCAACTGTTGAGAGGGGTGCTCATTTCCACCCAACCGTAGGCTTAGCGACTCCCAACAGATTTACCACTAGCCACCCCCGAGCTCAGACCATGATGTTGTGAGACTGCGTCTCTGTTTGCCAGTGACCAGGAGCGAAGGTTGCAATCCTCCCTCTTTTCTATCACTCACTCTGCATAATGCCAGAGTTCTCCCCTCGCGTCTGCCCCCCAATCGCTTCTACCCTACGCCTTATCCTCTTGCGAGGTTGCGTGTGGCGCGATTACCCTCGCGTTGGTCAGGCCTGACGGCTCTACGGATGGGCGGTTCACCTTACATCCCTCATTAAGCCATCTACCTACCAGCCTGCGAGACATTTAATTCGGGGCCAGTGAGCCGCTTTTGGTTCTCCGTGCCAGTGGAGTCCAAATATGGTATTAATTCTCAGTGGAAGTTAACGCCACCTTTTCAGGTGCCTTCCACCGCCATCATGGTCTCTTTTCTACACATCCCCTCTCAGCAGTCCTGCAATAAAATTCATAATGTTATTCACATTCATTGACCTTTTCCTCAAGGTCCATGTACATCACATTTTCACATTTATGAGTTTTCCATAGTTCTTGGCCAGTCCAGTTATTTTTACAAACTGGGGGAAATAGGGTGTTACAATTGCCTCCCCCTTAAAAAGGAACATCGTCCTCGATGTTCTTATCTACTAACATGAATTGCATTTACAGAAGTAAACAAAATCGGATATGCGTGTCTCATGGCATCCTCCATTTCCCATTTAGCCTCATCGGGGCCAAAATGTTTCCACTGCACCTTGACCTGTGCAATGGTTTGGTTCCGGAGCGGGGTTTCCTTTCTGTCCAGTATGCATTGGGGTTCTGGTAGAAATTCTCCCTCCGGTTCCACCTGGATCACAGACCAGTTAATTATATGATTAGAATCATGTACATATTTCTTCAATAATGAAACATGGAAAACATTATGTGCTTTTACTGTGGGAGGAAGTGCTAGCCGATAGGCTACAGCTCCCACTCTATCTAGAACCTCAAAGGGTCCACAATACTGGGGTGCCAACTTGGCACAAGCTCCCATTTTCAGGGAACTCCTTCTGGGCTTAATTCTAAGATATACATGGTCTCCCATTTTGAACTCTTTTGGAGTTCTCTTTTGATCAGCATAACTTTTCTGTCGGTTCTGAGCGACCTTCAGATTTTGTTTTATCTGAGTCACTTGCTGTTCCATTTATTTCAACATGTTGGGTCCAAAATAAGTCCTATTTACAGGATTACTCCAGCTGACTGGAGTATTACATGGTCTACGATAGAGGACCTCGAAGGGACTCATCTTTAAGGATGCTTGGTAGCCGTTGTTGTAGGCGAATTCTACCAATGGCAGGTAGTCTTCCCATTTCCTAGGTTGATGCATTACATGCATCCTTAACATATCCTCTAATATTTGATTCACTCTTTCTGTCTGTCCATCGGTTTAAGGGTGATAGGCGGTGCTGAACAACAATTTGGTCTCCAAACCAACCATCAATGATTTCCAAAAATTGGAAGTAAATTTTGTGTCTCTGTCAGACACTATCTCTTTCGGCATACTGTGCAGTCGGAATACCTCTTTCATGAATACCTGGGCGATATCTATCGCCTTGCAGGTTGATTTGACGGGGATGAAATGAGCAGAATTACTCAGTTTATCCACCACTACCATAATGGCGTCATTCTATTTGGTTGAAGTTGGCAATCCAGTGATAAAATCCATGGAGATGGTTTCCCATTTCCATTCTGGGATGGGTAAAGGGTATAATAGTCCTGCTGGGTGTCGATGTTCTGCTTTAACCTGTTGGCACTCTATGCATTGGGCCAAATATTTGGCTATGTCTTTCTTCAATCCAGGCCAATAAAATTGTTTCCGGGTGGTAGTGATCATTTTTTGGTATCCTGGGTGACCAATGTACGGTCTTTTATGTAGTTCATCCATAATGAACCTCTTCAAGTCGTCACAATTTGGAATGTATAGTCTATCTTTGTAAGTGAGAAGACCTCCTTCGATCATCTGGTAGCCTTCATATTTTACTCCAGAGGGTTCTTGCTGTAGGTACAGGGTCACGGTCTGAACGAAGGAATATGTTTCTTGTGCATTTCTGACTCTGTTCTTGACATTTGTCTCGCAGGTACTCACCGCTGCCAGGTGAATTGTTTTCATGCTTCTGCTAAGGGCATCGACCACCCTATTCTCTTTCCCTTTGATGTGTTTGATGTCAAAATCAAATTCGCTAAGGAGGGCCATCCATCTAGCTTGTCTAGCATTGAGCTTTGGTTGATCAAACAAATACCGCAATCCACAGTGATCTGCCATAAGCACAAATTTTCTTCCCAAGAGGTAATGCCTCCACATTTTCAAGGCATGCACTATGGAAGCCAGTTCTAGATCATGAGTCACATAGTTGACTTCATGTTTGTTTAATTTTTGGGATTCATATCAAATCACACTTTCTTTCTTCATAAGGACTCCTCCGAGCCCTTCCTTACAGGCATCTGTGCACACAAGGAAGTCAGCTTCTGCGTCAGCGATTTTTAACACGGGTGCATGGGTTAGTAGATGTTTTAGGGTTTGAAATATTTCTTCACTTTGCTGTGTCCACAGGAATTTTGTCCCCTTCGTCTGGAGGGCAGTGATTGGACAACCAATCTTGGAGAGTCCTTTTATAAATCTCCTATATTATTCCGCCAATCCCATAAAGGATATGACGTCTGAGACATCCTTTGGGGTAGGCCATTCCATGATAGACCTGATCTTGTTAGGATCTACTGCTACCCCTTCCTCAGACAAAACATGTCCCAAGTAATGTATTTTCTTATGAAAGAAGTCACATTTGCTGAATTTAGCATAGAGCTGATGCTCTCTTAGCACTTGCAGCACAAGTCTAAGATGCTCTTCATGTTCTTCTCTATTCTTAGAGTAGATTAATATGTCATCAATAAAAACTAGTACAAATTTATCTAAAAATTTACTGAGTACATTGTTCATTAAGCACATGAACGTGGCAGGGGCATTGGCTAACCCGAATGGTACTACCACAAAGTCATAGTGACCATACCGTGTCCGGAAAACGGTTTTATGGATGTCTTCACCCTTGATTCGGACTTGATGGTATCCCGACCTCAAGTCAATCTTTGAGAAAATAGACGTGCCTCCCAACTGATCGAATAGATCATCGATCCTGGGCAAGGGGTACTTGTTCTCTATGGTTACTTTATTGAGTTGTCTATAATCTATGCACAGTCTAAGGGTTCCATCCTTCTTTTTCACAAATAGGACTGGTGCTCCCCATGGGGACACGCTAGGTCGAATATAACCCTTATCCATCATTTCTTTCAATTGTAATTTGAGTTCCACTAACTCAGGGGTGCTCATCCGGTAGGGTGTCCTAGACATCGACACCGCTCCTGGTGCAAGCTCTATCGAGAAGTCAATGTCTCTTCTCGGAGGTAGACGCGATACCTCTTTCGAAAACACATCTCTGTATTCTCTTAGGATAGGGTGATCATCAGGGCTTGGTTTATCACCTTCGATTGTTTTCAACACTTGTATTGCATATAGGGGACATCCTTTTCGGCAACACTTTCTCATTTGCAGGGCTGATATTTGTCTCACCGAGACCGGTTTTCAGATCCCTTGGAGGGTTATCCTCTTTCCTTCCTTGCTCACACATTCTAAGGTTTTATGGTAAAAGTCCAATTTGGATTTATGGGGGGCCAGCCAGTCCATACCAATCAACAGATCGTATGATCCCAGGGGTAATAAGTTAAGGGTTGTTTGGGTGGGGAATTCACCCAACATTAACTGGCATGCTGGTATGACCTCTGCTACCCTCCTTTTGGTGCCAGTGGCTAACTGTACCAACCATGGCTTGGTTTGTTTTTGTGGCTGTAACTTACACCTTTCAGCAACTCTAGGGGCTATATAACTCAAATTGGAACCAGGGTCAATCAAAACAGACACTAGATGGTTGAAAGTCATACCTTCTATTTCCACCACTGAAGCTTGGTGGTCAGCATGGTTATTATCCAAGGCTGCATAAATCTGCGGCACACTCCTTGCCACATCATTGACTGTGGTAGCTTCCTGAATGTTATAAACTTTTCGATTGTTCTGTTGTCGGTGTGGACAGTCTCTTAGGAGATGCTCTTCTCCGCAACCCCAACATTTCAGAGTTTCTTTCTTTGGGTTATTAGTCTTCACCGGTATAGGTCCAAAAGTTTTATTTCCATCCACCGAGGGAAATTTCTGCTGGAGTACACTCCGGGTTGGAAAGTTCATTCTGGGGTTCTTCTTGTAGCTCTTAAATCCTGAGGATTTGATCCCCTTTTTCTGAAATTTCGAACCATTCTTCTGTCTCTAGTCTCCACGAGACTCTGCCCAGTGTCCATATTGTTCATGACAATATGTTGCTTTTCGAATAGTGTCTTCTAAGGTCATTGGCTCGTCGAACTCAATTCGGTTCCGGTATTCCTTAGGTAGCCCACTTATGAAGCGTTGCGCCTTTTCCTTCTCTGCTTTGATGTAGGGTACATATCTCAATAAGCCGAGGAATTTGTTGACATATTCCTCTATAGTGAGTTTCCCCAGTTTGAGTTCATAAAAATCTTTAGCCTTCTCGTCGAAATATTTTTCCGACAAATACTTCTCAAACCATTTCCAAGACAGGTCCTCCTTGCGGACCCCTTTCATGTTCTTAAGATCTTCCCACCAGATGGAAGCTTTTCCGTTCAATTGAAAGTGGCCACTCGGGCCTTCAAATTTTCTGAAAAATCATGGACTCTGAAATATTTCTTCAGTCCAAGTAGCCAGGCCTCGACTTCCTCTGCCTTCTTTATCTCACCGTCGAAGGAGGGAGGTTTGGCCTTTCTGAATTCCTCAAATTTATGACTCTTGGAAGTCTTTTGCTTCTTTTGTTTCCTTCGAGAATAGGAACTGGTCCTGCTGCTGGAAGAGCCTTCTGAATCACCAACTTCCTTCTCACTGGAATCGTCTGGCACTGGTCCTTTGCCTCTGGGGTGGACCTTCCTTGAGGTGCTCCTCTCAGTATGGCCGCTAATACGACAATATTTCTGCACTTCGGGTTCATGTTGCATTTGTCGCTGTAGGTCAGATAAGCTCTGCAGTAACACTGCATTAATTTCAGTTTGCTTTTCTTGTTCTTTCATCATCCTTTCATTATCGGCCTTGCAGCTTTGCAATTCCACCATGACACTCCTCACAGTATCAGCTAGATTTGGAGGGGTTCCCATTGCTCTTCTTTTGTCAGACTCTTCATCTCTATTATGGGAGCCTTCTCCCATCTCTTGGGGAGTCACCATTCTCCGCGTCTGTAAATTCCCGCGGCTAATCATCTGCTTGGGTGAAAAGACAAACACTGGTTATTAGCTAAGAGTTAAATACATTTTTATAACCTGCGCATAAATTCATATTTTCACATGTATACCCATATAACAGGGGTTTTTCATTTGGGTCTTAATACTTATCTATCAGCCATCTTAATTGCAAGAGACTCTACCTGCTTTAGTAGGTAGCCATCGTAACACTAAAACAGGACAACGAAGTTCATGTCCCAGATTACAGTTTCATCCTGTAATCCTTCTTCTTAAGGGAAAAATGCAGATGACAATGTCTCCTTGCGTGGCTCGTGCCTGAGCCCAAGCAGGCCAAGTGTTGTAACCATGATCTGATACCACTTTGTCACACACCCACTACCTAAATCAGATTTTTCTGGTCTTCTGCCGAATCAGAACCCCTAAATATCCATGGAGGCCCAGCGTAAGCTGTCTCATTCTCTCTCTCTCCATTCCCATGTAATCGCGGGTCACTATCACAGTTCAAATAAACACAGTGTCTTTTGTATTTCGCATCTCAGCGCTACAGTAATGTCAAACCGTTCGGCTTTGCAACCGCCGAACCCCGACAGGGCTAGCGACTGACCAATAGGGATGAATCCCAACAGGGCTAGAGAACAGGCCCCGTCACACGGTTAAGTGGAGTATAGGTGGCAGAGGGGGAAGTGCGACACGATAGTCAACAGGACAGGAGGGGGGACCCCACTTCACACGCCACACTATTCCGAACCCCCCCCCATTAAAGGTAGAATGGAAAGGGGGGTCCGGAATCCACCTGAGCGCCGTTGATCATGCTGAGTTAATCTCGACCGTTCGAGAGTTGCGCGTCCAATTCCAGACCCCCCCCCCATTAAAGGAAGAATGGCAAGGGGGCTCTGGAATGAATCCTCAGAGTAGATCTGGGCTGGTGGACTCTGGCCATCCAGATCTGCTCACTACTTACCCTAATGTGCATTCGCGCCCCAGCGTAAAACTGGCATCTCTTCCTCACATATGACGGTCATCCCAGTCCCAGGATCCTTCGAGAGGATCCTGACCATTCATCAGAGCCTAACCACATGCTAACATCTCGAGGTTTATAAGTCTGGACTTTTGGGTTTAAGAGCACAGGGGAACATGCCCTTCGGTATCCCAAATGTCGAAACACCGAAGTGTTGAACGAGCCTCAATCGGTGATTAGCCCCTTGGTTTAAGCATTGGTCAATATGACCTCTTCCCATATGACCACAACCTCTCTTCCATCAGGATTTATCAAGGTGAGAGCCCGACCTATTGTCAACAGGACTCCCGAATCCCTGATTCTCGATTTCCCGAAACGGGTAATCTCTCGACACGTCACCTCCTTAAATCGGACGGTCCACAACTGCTCCGGGGTTTCCACCCAGGAAAGTCCTGATCCCTTGTCGTCAGGACTCCCGATCTCGCGATTCCTGATTTCCCGAAATGGGAGATCTCATGATGCGTGGCCTCCATCAATCGGACAACTCAGATCTATCTCGGGGTTTTTTCCCCCTATACACTGGGGTCTTAACCCTCGGGTAACTCCTGACAGACCCAACGACTGTCGGGTTTTTTAGCCGAGATCTGATGGCTCAGACAAATTCCTAACTTGTGCGCTTTCCCACAACTTCCTAATCGTGGAAAGATCCACGGTCCGGATACTCTCATGGACCTTGGGGATCTACGGTCCCGATCTCTTTGCTACCCACGAAGACACTGAGAAACCAAGTGGTAAGGCATTTAACACCCTACTTTCTCCTACCAATCTAACGGTCATGTGCGACTGCAGATTTCCCGACGGGATCTCGTCTGTCGATCACCTCCTATCAAGGTTAAGGAACTTAACTCTCTATCTTCTCCTTTCGATCTGACGGTCGTGAGTGACCACAGATCTCCCGACAGGATCTCGTCCGTCGATTCGATACTTCATCCTTATGCTACCATCTCGGGTTTTTCAAGAGGGTCATTCCTCTTCGTGCAGGGTTACTAAGGCCTTGCGCCTTCACATTCTTTTTCCCGGTTCTTGATGGGCTTTTCAAGGAAGGTATCTCTATGGGGAGATTCACTCAGGGTACTATCTGGTGGAAGTTAATGCCACCTTTCCAGGTACCTTCCACCGCCATCGTGGTCTCTTTTATGCACATTCCCTCTCAGCAGTCCTGCAATAAAATTCATAATGTTATTGACATTCATTGACCTTTTCCTCAAGGTCCATTTACATCACATATTCACATTTATGAGTTTTCCATAGTTCTTGGCTAGTCCAGTTATTTTTACAAACTGGGGGAAATAGGGTGTTACATGCTCTCAACTGAGGTACTGATTTTGGTGGTGGTAAATTGACAATTACTGCAATCTTGGTAGGATCTACTAGCAAGCTTTGTTTACAAACTATTTGGCCCAATAATATCCCAAAAGGTGTCCCAAATATGCACTTCTTGATATTTAGTGATATATGACACTTCCTACATCTTTCTGACATCAACCTTAACATATCTATATGGTCCTTCAACAAACTGTAGACAGTCCAATCATCCAGATATACCTCTAAAAACTGGTGGATGAATTCTTTGAATGCAGCTATGACTATTCTTGAGAATATTGTTGGTGCATTCTTCAGTCCAGAAGGCATGACTGTGTATTGGTAGGATCCCCATTATGTGGCAGAAGTGGTCTTGTACCTGTCTTCTAGAGCTATCTTGACCTGATGGTAGCTTGAGAATCCATCTGTGAATGAATATGCTTCATGGCCTCCTACATTCTCTAATACCTCATCTGTGAAAGGGGTAGGGAAAGGGTCATGTAGGAAAACATCATTCGGCTTCCTCGGGTTGACACATATCATTATCCCTCCCTTATTATTCTCCTGAACTACCATAGGGATTACCCATTTAGATTCCTCCACTAGTTCTATGATTCCAGCCTCCAACATCCTGTCAATTTATGCTTATATATTGGGTTCAGTCTATATGTTCGTTGTGTGACTGATCTAGCCTCAGATTTGAGAGGTATCTTCATCTCTCCTAGCTCTCCTGCTATGCCTTTCATCTCTGTAAAGGTTGTTCAGAACATGTCAATGTAATCGTGCAGTAACTTTGTTATGCTTTCTACTATTTGCTCATCCCAGTAGTCTCCAATGTTGGCCATTTTGGGATTCTCAGCTGTCCCAATGTTGACTTTCTTCACCTTGATCAGCACAACAAACACTTTTGATTCCATAGGTGGACCTTCCACCCCTCTTTCACCTTCAACTTCTATTATCTGAATGTTGCGCGGGTCATCTTCATCGGGTGCTTCTTTTTGCACATGGTAGCATGACAATAGTTCCTTTATTGTCCGTTTGTTCTACTATTGGTACTCTGTTATGATTTCAAACTCTGGTTGTTGAATGAATAATACCCCTCAGATCTATTTGAGTGTTGAATCTACGTTGGGGTTCTCATGTTCAAATGAGAAAGTGACTGTAAAACTCTGTTGTAATAATGTCCATTATGCAGTTCTTGGTCCACGTACCGGTTTTTGGGGATTCCTTCTAGTGTATGAATAAAGTGATGAGGCCATTCCTTTGGTGGTGTCATCATCCATAATGTTCTGCACTTCTCCAAGTGTTCCAAAGGTGACCCATGTCCATCATATATCTGCATCATTCTGCTCTTGTGCTCTATGCTGAATCTAATGTGCAATAATCGTTTGCATTGGTACCAATCCTTAACGATCTCTTTGCGCACACCCCACCATCTTGCATGTGTTTCCTTGAGTGCTGTATCCAAAGCTAAGAGCCTCTGATTTGGTAACACTTCATCTTCATATATTGTTAGGAATTCTTCTAAATCATTCACCCCATGAAAGTTGGGATGTTCTCTTATCTATGTACCTACCCATCTTACTGCACAGTCTATTCTTTCACATCTTCTTGTGGAGACTTCATGTAATCTCTGTTGCCAATTTTCCAACCCTGTATCTGAGTCTGATGTGCATGATGTGATACTTCTCCAACGGAGTACCCCATTTGCAGTTGGATTCACATAATCTTCTTCTCTTACGGTGGTTCTGTACAACTGGTTAATTTCCTCCAGGTCTAAACAAGTGGGTTCTACAAACCTTTCTCCTTCTGATGGATCTAATGGTGCAATGGCTCTGTATTCTCTTAACTTGAATGCCATCTTCCTTGTCTTCAAATTGATTATGTCACGATCGTCTATGCCCAATCTAGTCCAAGAAATGCTAGATACAGTGTTGTGCCATCCATTATTTTTATCACTTCAAAGTCTGCCTTAGTGCGCACTCCAGCCAGATCTACTATCACACCCTTTAACCTTCCAATTGGTAGAACTCTGTGTTGATTTTCTAGTTTCAGCTGAACTAGTGAATATCCTAATTTGGTCTCTCCCATACATTTCCATGTCTTCTTGGGTAACACATTCACCTCAGAACCTAAATCTAGTATGATGCCCCCCATATTGAAATATCCAATGTTAGCATTTAATTTGAATTCCCTGCTTGTCCTCCTTCTTGTATGAAGGTGATTGATTGTTTTCTATTCTAATTTCCTATCTACCTCTGAGTTACATATTTCTAGCATATTTTGCAAAATTTTAAGAGATAGCTGGTCATTTAATAACTTAATACAAGATTGCAGAAAAGCCTTTATGATACTTACTTGTCCTAGAGGTTGCGCTTCATTAGTGTGATCCAGTGATGAAGGCATCTCATGCATTGGTACATCCTGAGTATGCTACGCAGTCGATGTAGATGCAATGTCTGGCTTCAATAATTCTTGTCTGGCTTGCTTGAATATTTCCTTTTCGTTCTGCGCATTAAACTGCTTCTGTGGTTCAACATTCTTCTTCACCCATTGGTGTTGTGCTAGATCTTATCTTACTGCGTCATTTCCTATCTTATCTCCTCCATGTGTAACTATGTTGATATTTCTTCCATCATCCCTTGCTTCTGTAGAAATCCATTGAACATTCTGATTGTTCTGATTCCTCTCTTCCTCGATCTTCCCCAATAATGTCGGACAATCTTCTGTGTCATGATCTAATGCATGAAAATACATATAGGTCATAGGTAGAAGTGGACATTATCTTGCATAGTGTCTTGGTTGTTGACAGTTGTGGCATACCAATGGTCCTCTGTCTCTTCCAAAGCCCCCTCTACCTCATCCTCCACCTTTGTAGCCAGCTTGATCTCCTCGTGGTGCATTGTACGGGGGCGTCTGGATATACTGCGCAGGATTATATTGTGGCTGTGCGGTATTGTACTGCATCTGCACAATGTTATATTGTTGTGGTGAAATGTTATATGGGGATGGTACTTGGTTAAAATATGGTGCAAATTGCCCTGTCATCATCTCTTCCTACACCCTATAGGTATTTGATGTTCGTTCCCTCATAAGCTCCATTGTCCTGCAATCTTTGTCATCATGGCCTACTGATTTGCAAAAGTTGCAATATGAACTCTTAGGCACCATCTGGTATTTTTGCATCATTAGACAGTGATATGGATCATGCCGCTATGTCTTATAGATATCACACCATAGTCCTCTTGATGGAAAAGGGTTTGGCAGTTCTGTTTCCATGTACTGTGCGAATGTTGGGCATTCATTCTTGTTGTGTCGTTCTGTCCTACAAGTGGTACACCAAACAAATTCTCTTTTGTCCTTACCCCTGTTTTGGTTTAGTTGAAATGTTAAGTTCTTTAGATCCTCCTTCAACTCTTCTATGGCTAGATTTGTCTTCTAATATTGGTTCTCTTCCAGTTGTAGGGCTGCCTGTAGAGCCTCTGCCCGAGTCTGAAAATTTTGTTGTCTCAAAGGGTATTTCAAATGTGGTAGCAGTGAATTGACAAACAAATGCCTATGATGCATATCTGTCATGATATACTTTAGCTTTCCCTTAAATCGTTTGAATCTCTAGTCAATCTCCCACACAGATTCTCCTGGTTTCTGTCTGATCTCTATCATCTCATTCATGTATTGATCCTCTGAGCTAGGCTTCTGGAATTTGTTTATCAACAAATTCTTGATATCCACAATCGTTCTTGTTGTCCCTAGAGGACTGTTTGCAGCTAAGCTCATGTACCAATCTAGTGCACGGTCTCTTAACGTGATGTCTAACTATGCAAGTTTAGTTTCCTCATGTGTGATCTTTTTTGCTTCTCAGATATTTTCACAAATGAACAAGTGCTTCTCAGGGTTCTCTGACGCCTCTCCCTTGAATTCTGATAATCTGATGGTGGGATCATGTCCTGCCATCCTGAATGTTGAACTACTACCTTTGTTCAATGTAGATACTTTGCTACAACTTCCTAAACTGGATACTCCAGTTGCTTCTCCTTGACTAGATGTAGTTCTTGCCATCTTCCTTCCCCCAAAATTCAGTTGTCTAAATGGTGGTGTTCTTATTGGTGTATTAGTCGCACATGGGTTTATGGGTTCCACACTGACACTGATATGGATAGGAGTGTTTCCTTCGGTTCCTACTCTTCGACCTCTTGTCTTCCTTTCATATGTCTTGTGCAGGATTTCCTCAATCTGCTCCACAACCCGAAGATCCTCTACTTCTTCTTTATCACTTTCCAAGCCTTCCCTCACGGCTATGGCTCTCATCTTGTTGTTCATCTTATATTGGTAGGGTACTCCACTGTGCATTCTTCCAACTATTTCCATGATCTTCTTGATCTGGTCTTCCTCCATCATGATTGGATCCAAGGCCTCCTCCTTCTTTCCTCTATCCATTTCTTCCTCCATTTCTCTGTCTCTTGTCAGTGCTCCCCCCCTTCCCCCATGTTACACATCAACATTACTCGCTTTGGCAAGTGTCGCATGTTTCTCATAAGTGTCGCAAGTGTCAAGAAAAACATACTGCCATGATGACGACACCAAGGAGACACTTAAAATTCCTCAAAAACTTGATTTGAAGGAAGAAGGATGGTTAACTGAAGTCAAATATCTCTTGCCACCTAAAAGGAGCTTTCAAACTAAGGTTTTAGAAGAGAGCGCTCCCCTACATCACCCTTAGGAGCGTTGACGCTCCCCTATAAGGTGCTAGGGAGTGTTATAACACCAAACTGCCCCTCTAAAGGAGTGTTATAGATCTTTAGAGCACTGGCGCTCCCCTAAAGCCTACTAGGGAGCGCTATAGCACCCTGATGCCCCTTTTGAGGGAGCGTTGTCTAATCTGGGCAGCAGTTGATCTGTTGAGGAGAATAAGGGGAAGATCTTTCGAGTTTGGAAGGAAGTTGCGTTCGAATTCCTGGTTCAACCATGATCTTAGGAGAAGATACCTGATCTAAGGAGGGAATTCCTCAACTTACCCTAAAGATACCTCAAGAGGTTAGGCCTCTCTGAACCTATATAAGCAGGCTCTATGATGGTGAAAAAAAGGGAATAATTGGAAGCATGAAACCTATGATCTCATAGGAAACATACAGTGAATTGGAGGAAAGTAATCAGTAAAGTTGTTGTCCTCTAGATCGTGGATCTTTTGAGCAAGGGTTAGACAAAAGGGACTTGACGAAGCTGTCGCATTCACATCTATGGTTGTAAGCTACTTCTGTCATTGTTCTCATTAATATGACACACTTGGCCTGTTTCTTTCTAGTTTGTGTTTAATTTCACATAAACTTGTCTATGATAGATAGATCTATTTCAAGATAATATCAATAGACTAGGAAGTGGTTGTACTATTTTTTATCTACAGGGCTCATCGAGGAGCGAAAGATTGCAACTCAACTCGGAGCATGCAGGGACAAACGTCGATAAAAGGTACTTCTTTTCTCCTTCCTCCTCATGCATTAGTTCATATAGATCTGAAAGGAAGTCAGTGTCCACGTTAAGCATCTTCTGTCTTAAGAGTTAAGAGTCTATCTCTCAGGAGGATATCTACCTGTCCGCAGGGAGATTTTCCTTCAACACCCCATGCACATAGGGAAGTTTAGCCATTTGAGGTCATTGCCATTACACCTTTGTTATATAGTAACATATTAATGGAAGTATATAGAAATATGATATACCTACCTTGTAAGATACCCGACCCTGAGTGGCTTTCCTAGGGATGGGGCATAAAAATTTCATTCTCCTTAAGTGGTCAAATCCTTTGTTCGGGGTCTCTATCACACTATGCTCTTCTAGAGCTTTCCAACCACGGTCTCCATGCTCAAAACTGAGCTTAGAATCGGTGGATATACCTTTCCGATATTCTTTGGGAGTTCATTGATTGAGGGCCACGTGGATTCACCTCACACGTGTTGTTTCTAAGTTCCTTTCTCCATGTTGGAAGGTCATCCACCATCCGATCCCATGTCTAGACTTAATCTCTTTCTCATATATCAGTTGTGGAGGGAATCAACGTTTCAAAGCTTCGACGTTTCATGCCTATTTTCTATCTATGCACGATACCACCCAAAGTTCCAAACTTTCGATGTCCCGTAAGCTCACCAAGTGGCTCTGGATTTCAGGCCGTTCGGTCTCTCTACCATACTACACCCCAAATCCTTCGGAGTCCCGAATTCCCGGACTCTTGGTCACTTCACCAACCACATTGGTTAAGCATACATGTACAAGGAACTGACACATAAGAGGGGTCAGGGTGACACGTGTTACGTTCCAATGGGCCTATAGGGTACGTGATACACACGAATCTAGGTGACAAGTGGCACGTCAAGCTGGGTTCCACGTCACCCTGGGTGGTGTCACTACACCACATCACCCCAGAATGACATGCTTCTGACATTCCTCAGATATCACGGTCGAGATCCGACCATGTAGATTTATAGATCTATGACTCTGGTTACCTTGGGGATTCGACATTCGGGAGTGTTTCTATGAAAACTCCTCTTATCTCCCAAAGTGCCCAATCTCCAAACTAAAGGAGCTAGCGCCACACATCCCCAATATATCAACGGTTGGGAAAGGACTTGAAGGATCCCTCGATCTACATTTATGGGTCCTTTGCGTCTCCGACCTTCGAGGTTTTGGATCCCGGTTTAGTTGGTAAGATAGGTTCACCTAACCACCTGGGGAACCGCCTAATGCAGTTCAACATTACGGGAAATTGAGTCTCTCGGTTACCTTCAGATAGTATAAGGCTGGTAAGGTTAGTCATACTCCGAAGTCCCAGACTTCTGAAGCTCTGAAGCTAGGAGGACTTAACTTCCTTAAGGCTTATCCTAAGGTTCCTAGGTATTGATCATATGGATCCTCTCGAATGGATATCATCCGCTCGTCTTCCAAATGAAGAGATCTCCCCTTTCAATGCTTGAACTTCGCTGTCTTTCCTGAGCTTTATCATGAAATGGTTAAGGACTTGGGCCTGCAATCCCAGTCGCACAACAAGGAATCTGAAAGAGGTATCCTCTTTAGACAGACAGGTTTAGATCGACACAATATCTCTATCTCGACCGTCTTACAGGATTATGTCCCAAGAAGCCTCAGGAGCTAAGCTGAGGCATACATACTATCAGTGAGAAGCATAATTTCACAAGGAGATGAATGTATACACATATCATGACCATTCCACACAGAAACCATTTATAGATACACATATATAAATAAACCCATGCATTCATCCATTATTTCATTTCAATACATAAAGTAGGAAAATACTTATCAGAACTAGATAACATGAAGCGACTGCTGAAAGGGGTGTCTGTTTCCACCCAACCATAGGCTCAGTCACTCCTAACGGATTTACCACTAGCCACCCCCGATATAGACCATGATTCTCTGCGATATAATCCTTTCTTCCGGCTCAACGATAGTAGGGACGAAGGTTACTCTCCTCCTCCTAGAGGATCTTGGTAATGGTTTACAGAATACCAAGCAAGGAGGATCACATGAGTGCTTCCTCAATCACTCAACAACCTCGTTTATCAACTTGTATCATGACCCTGCTAGCCATTTCCTGTGACTAGAACACGCTCATCTGTTAGTTCTTCCTTGAACCCGAGAGCTTAGTCTCTCATCTATGCACCCTTCACAGGCCTTCCTCTATCTACCACACCTTCCTTTCTTTCCTTCCTCAACAAGATTGCGTGTGGATTTAATTCCCAATCTGTGGTCAGGTTTGAAAGCCTTATGGATGGGTGCTCTGCCCCATCCCCTCATTAACTCTTGAGGAGGTCTTCCCACCTACCAACCTGACTATAATTCATTTATGGGTTAGAGGTTTGTTTTGGTCCTGAGCAATTAAATCCAGTAAGGTACTGGTTTGGGGGAGTTTAACGCAACCATTCTTGGTCCCCTTCACCCTCTCTTTCATAGAATTTGTGGTCTCTCTTAGAACACCCCCTTTCCAGCAGTCATGCAACACTTATCCATTTTCTAGTAAATAACAGAATTTACATTCATTGACCTTTTATACAAAGGTCCATTAAATCAAACATTCACACATATTGAGTTTTCCATAGTCTCTTGGCCCATATAATTATATTTACAAACAACAGGAAACATGGGTGTTACAATTCCCTCCCCCTTAAAGGAACATCACCCTCGATGTTCTATGTGTCATTGTGCTTGTATATACAGAAGTAAACAAAAATGGGTATGCATGTCTCATGGCATCCTCCATTTACCATGTAGCCTCATCTGGGCCAAAGTGTTTCCACTGCACCTTGACCTGTACCATTGCCTCATCTGGGCCACGTAGCCTCATTCTAGAATTGGTAGAGGCTGTAAAAATTCTGCTGGGTGCCGGTGTTCTGCCTTAACTTGCTGGCATTCTAGACACTTAGCTAGATAGTCAACTATGTCCTTTTTCAATCTAGGCCAATAGAATTGTTTCCTAGTGGCCGTGATCATTTTCTGATATCCTGGATGACTAGTATATGATCTCTTGTGCAGTTCATCCATTATGAACCTCTTGAAGTCGTCACAACTTGGGATATACAATCTATTTCTGTAAGTCAACAGGCCTTCATTGAGCATCCGATAACCTTCATACTTTAGCCTTGTAGGCTCTTGCCTTAGGTACGAGGTCATGGTATTGAAGAATGCATATGTTTCTTATGCATTCTTGACTCTTTCCCTGACATTCGTTTCACAGGTGCTTATCGCTGCCAGGTGAGTCGTTTTCACGCTTCTGTTAAGGGCATCAACCACCCTATTTTCCTTTCCTTTGATGTGTTTGTTTTCGAAATCAAACTCACTAAGGAGAGCCATCCACCTAGCTTGCCTTCATTGAGTTTTGGTTGATCAAACAGGTGCCCCAACCC
The DNA here is from genome assembly GCA_009831015.1 of Picea engelmannii. NCBI lineage: Eukaryota > Viridiplantae > Streptophyta > Pinopsida > Pinales > Pinaceae > Picea > Picea engelmannii. The sequence goes on along the minus strand of ML778478.1, from coordinate 1,822,290 downwards.
ACAATGGTCCATCATAAGTACAAATCTCCTACCCAAGAGGTAATGCCTCTACATTTTTAAAGTGTGCACTATGGTAGCGAACTCTAGATCATGGGTCACACAATTGATTTCATGCCCATTCAATTTTCTAGATTCGTAGCAAATAACATGCCCTTCTTGCATAGGGACTCCTTCGAGTCCTTCCTTGCAGGCATCTATGCACACAAGGAATTCATTATCAGGGTCTGCAATTTTCAGCATGGGTGCATGGGTCAGAAGGTATTTTAGTTCTTGAAATATTTCTTCACATTTTGATGTCCAAGTGAATTTAACCCCCTTTTTCTGAAGGGCAGTGATTGGACTACCAATCTTGGAAAATCCTTTTATAAACCTTCTATAATATCCTACTAAGCCAATAAAGGATATGATGTCAAATACATCCTTTGGGGTAGGACATTCCATAATAGATTTAATCTTGTCAGAGTCTACTGCCACTCCTTTAGAAATAACATGGCCTAAGTAATGGACTTGCTTCTGGAATAAGTCACACTTGCTAAAATTAGTGTAGAGCTGATGCTCTCTTAGTACTTGAAGTACAAGTCTAAGATGTTATTCATGCTCCTCTCTGTTCTTGGAGTAGATCAGGGCATCATCAATGAAAACCAATACAAATATGTCTAGGAATTTCCTGAGTACATTATTCATCAAGCACATAAAAGTGGCGGGGGCATTGGTTAATCCAAAGGGCACCACCACAAATTCATAGCGACCATACCTTGTCCGGAAGGTTGTTTTGTGGATGTCTTCATCCTTGATTCATACTTGATGGTATCCAAAAATTAATTCAATCTTTGAGAAAATGGAAGCAACCCCTAATTGGTCGAACAAGTCATCGATTCTTGGTAAGGGGTACTTGTTCTTTATGGTTGTCTTATTGAGTTTGTTAGCACTCTGTAAATATGTCCAGCTGAATAGACAAATGACAGAGGTAACTATTTCGACCAACTTTAGAGTTGAGGCACTAGCCTGCTCAACTCAGAGAGGGCTCTCTCGTGTCACTTGATATATCTATGGAACCCGGCGGCTATATTTGATTTGTTTGGGAAATTTTAATAGAGTTGCTGGCGAAAAAGAGGGGAACACTATGGGCTATGGAGTCAAAATTCTGAAAGTGAATGAAGACAATGCATAGACTGATAGAACTCTCCAGAGGACAAAGGCTAAATAAGGCGATGAATCTGAGTTATTCTTGAAATAAAAAGATGTGTAGGAAGATAAAGAAGACAAATAACTGCATCAGAGCATTGCTAAAATGAATTCTGAATAAGTTAAGAAGACAATCACATAGTTTAAATTGCTTAGACCAAGAGTGTCGCAGGATGAATTCTGGGCCTTTAAACTCTCCAATTTAAACAGAAGACAGTGTAAATGGAATTAAAGAACACAGGAAATACAAACAGTGAAGGAAGACAAAACTCATATCATAGCCATTAGAATATTTTCATGAATAGTTCAAAATGCTTCTGCATATGTGTTCAATTCAGTCCCAGAAAATTACAATAGAGTCTAGAGCCACCAGAATTGTGCCCTTGCACTTTTTCCTCCCTTGGTTAATTCAAGCCTCTTAGTACTTATACAATTTGATAAAAAATAACTGAAACTAAAACGTTTAATCTTCTGTAACAGTTTCAGATGTCAATTTCGGTATACAAAATGACTTACAATCATTAACAAAAAGAAACGTTTCACCATCATGAATAATCTCTCTGACCGCCCGACTATTTCAAATACTCATACAATAATACCCGAGGTCCCTCCTTTTATAGGCATCTATTACCATCGGGGTTTGGAGAAAAGCATTTTTAGATGAACCACCCTTAGCCCCGATGTGTCTCAGAGAACGCCGCATGTCCATGATTTAAGACAGGGCAGTTTTCCCCAGTCTGCCCCTTGTCGGCTAATTCTCGCGCTACTTCGATCGCCGAATTGTACCTCGGCCGTTGATCCAGGTCGTTTCAAGATCTAGGGTTAGCATCTTGCCCGACGAATTTGACATCGGAGGTTGAAAAAGGTGGTTTTGGTCAGACAACCCTCCTTTTCGATATACTTCTAAGGGTGCCACGCGTCCCGTAAGAAACCGTGATGGTTTTCCCCAACCCGCCCTCTACCGCTTAATCTTTGTGCTAGTTGTATCTCCGATACACGTCTCAGCCATTGATCAGGGCCGCCTTTGAGATCGACGGTCGGTTGAGCTTTATTCTTCATATCTCGCTATTTTTTCCAAACGTCGCCAGATATAGAAGGGTCCTCTAAATTTATCACAACTCTGCGGCGATTTAATCCGTCATAAAATTTCCGAAACTCGGACACCAGTTGGGAATTATATGGTGATAACAAAGTTGTCTATAATCTATGCACAGTCGGAGTGTGCCATCTTTCTTGTTCACAAACAAGACTGATGCTCCCCATGGAGACACACTGGTCTAGATGTAGCCTTTATCCATCATTTCCTTTAGTTGTAGCTTGAGCTCAACTAGATCGGGTGTACTCATCCTATAGGGTGTCCTAAACACTGGCACTACTCCCGGTGAAAGTTCTATGGAGAAGTCAATGTCTCTTCTCGGAGGTAGACCCGGTACCTCTTCTGGAAACACGTCTCTATAATCTCTTAATATGGGGTGGTACTCTAGGTTCAGTTTGTCATCCTCAATAGATTCCAACACCTGTATGGCATATATAGGACATCCCTTTCTGTAATAATTTTTCATTTGAAGGGCTGATACTCGTCTCACTGAGACACGGTTCTGAATCCCTCAGAGGGTTATCTTTATCCCTTATTCATTTACACATTCTAAAGCTTTATGGTAACAATCCAACTTAGTTTTATAAGTAGCTAACCAGTCCATACCAATAAAAAGGTCGTAAGAACCTAAGGGAAGTATGTTAAGGGTTGCTTGGGTGGGCAATCCATCCATGATGAATTGGCAAGATGGTATGACCTCTGCTACTTTTCTTTTGGTTCTAGTCGCTAATTGTACCAACCATGGATTAACATGTCTAACTGGTTGCAGTTCACACTTATCAACAGTTTGAGGGGCCACATAACTCAAATTAGAACTAGGGTCAATTAAAATAGAAACTAGACGGTTGACGATCATACCTTCCATCTCCGTCACTAAATCTTGGTGGTCGGCTTGTTTATTATCGAAAGATGCATAAATCCATGGCATTCTTCTAGCCACATCATTGACCGTGGTAGCTTCTTGTATGTTGTAGACTCTCCTACTATTCTATTGTCTGTGTGGGCAATCCCTCAGCAGATGTTCTTCTCCGCAACCCCAACATTTCAAGGGTTCTCTCTTTGGGTTATTAGTCTTTCCTGGGGTTGATCCAAAGGTTTATTTCCACTCAGGGAGGGGAAATTCTGCTAATACAAACTTCGAGTAGGAAGGCTCATCCTAGAATCCTTCCTATAGTTCTTAAATATTGTGGATTTAAACCCCTTCTTGAATCCCAAACTACTCTTCTTCTTCTAGTCCTCGCGAGGTTCTGTCTGACTCCCGAACTGTTCATAACAATACCTTGCCTTCCAGATAGTGTCTTCTAGGGTCTTTGGCTCGTCAAACTCAATCTTGTCCTGGTAGGTCTCAGGTAACCCAATAATAAATCGTTGCACTTTTACCTTTTCATCCTTTATGTATGGTACATACCTCAACAATTCAAGGAATTTATTGACATATTCCTCTATGATGAGTTGTCCCGGCTTGAGTTCATAGAACTCCTTAGTCTTCCCATCAAAATATTTCTATGACAAATACTTCTTCTTGAATTGTTTCTCAAACTGTTTCCATGATAGTTCCTCTTCTTGGATTCCTTTCACATTCTTAAGTTCTTCCCACCAAATGGAATATTTTCCATTCAGGTTGAAGATGGATATTCGAGCTTTCAATTTTTCAGAGTAGTCATGGAATCTGAAGTACTTCTTTAAACCAAGAAGCCAAGCTTCTGCATCTTCCCCTTTCTCAGTCTCTCCATTGAAAGAGGGTGGTTTGGATTTCTTGAACTCTTCGGGTCATGAATTTTGGAATGCTTTCGCTTCTTTCCTTTCCTTTGAGAATGCGAGCTAGTTTTTCTACTAGAAGATCCCTCAGAGTTGTCAGTTTCCTTTCCAGAGGACTGTCCCGATGAGTGTCCCCTATCTTCAGGTTGGACCTTCCTCGAGGTACTCCTAGTGTGGCCACTTATGGGACCACATTTTCTTATCTTGAGTGGACTTTGACTTCTCTTCGTATGTCGTTGGTCCACATGACTGGTTGCAAGTCCATGCTACAGTTACCTCTGTATATCAGATAAGCTATGTAGCAAGACTGGATTAATTTCCATTTGTTTTTATTTCTCCTTTATCAATCTCTTATTGTTGGCCTTGCAACTCTGTAATTTGGCCATGAGACTCCTTACAGTTTCATCCAGATCCGGAGGGGTGTCCACTGCCCTCCTCTCATTAGATTATTTGTCTCTATTATGGGATCCATCCACCACTTCATGGCGTGTCACCATCTTTTATTCTTTTAGTTTCCCATGGTTTACTGACTGCTTGAGTGCTGACAAAACACTTGTTGTTAGCTAATCAGTCTATTAGTTCATGAACACCACATAATTCATATTTCTTAAATACACACACATAGTAGAAATATTTCATTCTTTTCTTCAGTAAGATTTTAACCATACTCTTTAGGAAAGAGGTAAGGTAGGGTGTCACCCTTAAGATTTTCTTTAAACATGTTTTTTAAGTGAATCGTCCATGAGCCCAAGTAGGCCAAGTGTTGTGACCATTCTCTGATACCAATTTGTAACACACTTGACCCCTGAGTGGCTTTCCTAGGGATGGGGCATCAAAATTTTGTTCTCCTTAAGTGGTCAAATCCTTCATTTAGGGTCTCTATCACACTCTTCTTGTCCAGAGCTTTCCAACCATGGTCTCCATGCTCAAAACCGAGCTCAACACCAACGGATATACCTTTCCAATGTTCTTTGGGCGTTCATTAGTTGAGGGCCACATGGCACCCACGTGGATTCACCTCACACATGTTGTTTCTAAGTTCCTTTCCCCATGGTGAAAGGTCATCCACCATTCGATCCCATGCCTAGACTTAATCTCTTTCTCATATATCAGCTGTGGAGGGAATCGACGTTTCAACGCTTCGACATTTCACGCCTCTGTGCTATCTACGCACGAGACCACTCGAAGTACCAAACTTCTAAAGTCCCGTAATATCACCACGTGGCTTCGGATTTCAGGTCGTTCAGTCTCTCTACCATACTACACCCCAAATCCTCCAGAGTCCTGAAGTCCTGGACTCCCAGATTCCCGGTCACTTCACCAACCATGTTGGCTAGGAAGACACATACTGGGAACTGACACGTAGGAGGGGTCAAGGTGACACGTGTTACGTTCCAATGGGCATATATGGTATATGATACACACAAATCCAGGTGACATGTGGCACGTCAAGCTGGGGTCCACGCCACCCTGGGTGGCATCACTGCACCATGTCACCCCGAACTGGCAAGCTTCTAACATTCCTGATATCTCACGGTCGAGATTTGACCACGTAGATTTATAGATCTATGACTCTGGTTACCTTGGGGATTCGACATTCGGGAGTGTTTCTATGCAAACTCCTCTTATCTCCCGAAGTGCCCAATCTCCAAACTAAAGGGGCCAACGCCACAAATACCCTATATCGACGGTTGGGAAAGGACCCGAAGGATCCCTCTATCTATGGTTCTGGGTCCTTCGTAGCTTTGGCCTTCGAGGTTTTGGATCCCAGTTTAGTTGGTAAGATAGGTTCACCTAACTACCTGGGGAACCGCCTAACGCTGGTCAACCTTACGGGAAACCGAATCTGCCAGTTACCTTCGGACAATATAAGGCTAGTAAGGTCATTCATAATCTAAAGTCTCAGACTTCCGGAGCTCCCTAAACCTAATGTAGTTAGGTCTCCCTTGCACGCACACCTCACATGTTTTCCTCACACGCACTTCTTTTCCTTCCAGCTGTCTTTTTTCCACTTCGTGCTTTTCTCTTCAAAAATGGCCTTTCCCCCAAAATGGGCCTGCACCCAACACTCACTGAACTCAGGTGATATAAGAACCTCTTACATTAACCATACATCGAACCCTCACTATTATGCAAATCCAACCTATACTATGTCACAAACATAAACTCTCAAACACGTACCACTCAATCATTGTTGGCACAGGGGTAGACCCAGCTTCAACATCGCACCAACAAAACACTGACTACAGGCCCTTTCGACAACACCTGCGAAGCATATGAAGTCTCACCCGAGGTAGAGGCAGGGGGGTTTGTAGGACTCAAATGTCTACAACCAATCCTGGACACAGATATGTGATTACAATACTTAACACAACACTTATCCAATAAGATGCATTAGATTATGATCTTCATTTACATCGCAAATTTAACCCTTATTATAGAGTAGCGCAGTAATAACCAAGATCTAACAGTTCCGATCACTTAGAACACAGCATTATCTCAGATCTACCATTCACTCACATCATTAAGCATTAAGCTACAACATCATATGCATTCATTATACATAACATCAACATCACTAAGAAAATAATTACATAGGCAACATCGCACAAAGTATATCAAGACACAGGATATACGTGGTTCACCCCAGTGTGGGGTTACGTTCACCAACTATTATTCTTCTTTATTAGTCTTTGATCTCCTTACATTCATCTGCTCCTGTGCACAAAGCCACAAATCTCAGCTTCGCACTGGATAGGTGATCTACGCACAATGCACTAGATCCACCTTCCTCCAAATCTAGGTCAAGGCACATATCCAACTCTTACACAGTACGTTCGCATAAATAACTTACAACTTCTTGAACTAAGCCAATATTAACCTACTATGCACATAGTCACTAGTAGTTATGCACTAAGCTGATTCTCCTTTACAAAATATGATGCACATAGCCAACCAAATCTACTTCTTACATCACTTGCACTAAGCACACCGCTTTCTATATTACATTTCTTTCTATATATACATTTACATCCCTTACAACCAGGCCTAAACATGGGTTAACCCATGGGCTGACATCCCAAAACCCTAAACAAAAAACCTAATGAACCCCTTGTTGGGTCCACAAAACAAGTGAGATCTCGCGATCTACGCTTCGCCTGGGCGCTCCATCTTTGACCAGCCTGTCGAAGTCCCGAAAGTGGTCAAACACGACCAATGTTTCCACAAAACTTGGTCAAGGGCCAACAGGCCCCCAACACTCATCTCGAGTCACTCAGATCTAGGAAGGGCTTCTTTGAAGGCCTCGAGCCTAGCTCGAGCTGCCTCAACTTACTGCTTCGCTAGAGCCTCCTGCTCGACAAACTCCTGAATTACTTGCTCTATAACATGCCCTTCCAGGTGTTGTTCCACCATCACAACTACTTGGTCTAGCTGCGAGCCTTGGCCTTCAATATCTTCAAAAAGAATGCAGGCTTCGTCTTGCACCGGCTGGAGTCTTTGTGTCACCTCCATGATTTTGCTCTGGATGGTAGTAGTTGTTGTTGAACTACGCGCTGCTCCTGTGATCGCTTCATTTTCTCAACAGCAGTAAGCAACTTCATCTATGCTTGCACGGTGGATGCCTTCTTCTTCACCTCTTGGAGTTGTGCTTTCAGTTTCTTCAGTTCTGGATCTTCTGTGAGGTGCTCATAGGTCTGCACACTCCGATCACTCAGTTGCTTACACTCTGAGGCGAGTGCCCTGATTCTTTCTACTGCATTCCTGGCAGCTTCTTCCCTCTGATCGCACACTTCTTGCAGAGTGCTAGGTATTGCTTAGATCTCTAACTCCATTATCCATTCTTGAAGCTACTGAATGGCTTCGACGAGCTTCCCTACTTGCATCTCAGTCAAATCTAGTTCCTCCTATGCCAAGCCCAACACAAAGTGAAGTGCTTTAGTCACTACCTCTTTGACCACAGTTTTCTTTGTGAGTAGATGCTCTTTTTCTATCAGCATCTTCGCTTTGTCCTCCTTGAACATAGCCCCGATTTCATCTTTCTCCTACTGCACAACTCAAAGTTTCTCTAAGACCTCTTCCTTTTCTTTCTTCATGGCTTCTGTAGCCTGTTTCTTTTCTTCTTGGACTTGACGAAGTCGAGCCTCCATTGCATCTGCTAATATTCATAATTGGGTAGCCTCATCACCCAATTCTGCAATTTCTACTGAAGAAGGCGCAGTATGTGCTGTGTGGCTTGAATGGATAGCTTGTTGTATGTCCTTGAGCTCCTTCTCTATTATGTCATACAATGCTTCTTGCTTCGATTCGTGTCTTTGCAGGATATCCTCTGAGGCGTCTTCTATAGCTGTGACGATGAGATCGACGTCGTCCACTATGAGCACATTCTTCGACTGGGGTTTATTGGCTCGGGTTTTCTTCCATGCTGAGGGTTTCTGCTAAGAAACCTTCCTTTTCTTCAAATTTTCGGGCTCTATAAGGGGATCCTTCGACGGTGTCACTTCGCGTTTGCCTTACTTTTCTCCTTCTTCCCCTCCTTCTTGGTTCACTTTGTCTCCTCCTCCTCCTGCAGGTGAATCAGGTCTACTTTCCTCTTAGGTGTTGTCCTCCTCATTGGTTTCTATGTTCTGCACTTCCTCCTTTTTCTTCTTTTTCTTCACGCTAGTCTGTCCATCATGTTCGACCCAGGGGACCAGGGGATTTCTGATGATGTCGGGGTCGAAGAGCTCTGCATATTCCACTGGTATGAGGAAATCTACTGGCCATTCTTTGGTGATCTCCTCCATGTCTTTGTCGATCAACTTATAATAGGATTATAGCTCCTCCTTACTTTCGTCCCTATGCGTAGTGATTTAGATAAAGTGTCGATCTACGTGAAACTTTGCTAGCGGCCTATACTGATGCAAAGTGTTAGGTGTCATTTGTGGGAATGCTTCAATAGCGTGCTTCATCTGTAAGTTGTAAGCATGGAACACCGCACTCGATTTCCACTGCTTCACCATATCGTTTGTATACCACAAGGTGGAGAACCTTGCGGCCAACGACTTTGATGGCTCAACTTCCGGGAAGGTTGCTCCTTCCAGCATTTTCCAAGCTACAAATGTGATCAATATCAATAGCCAAATGAAATGAAACTCATATCCATGATCTTGTGCTTCGCGACAATCCTTCTCCAACTCGTTGACGAGGTAGCTTGCCCAGTTCATTTGCATGCCTTCTACGCACTTCCCTGTGAGGTCTACTACAAATCCAGTGACCTACGTCGAATGGTTATTTTTTACGAGCTTACCAGCTATAAGATGACAAGCTAGCTGCACTGCGCCATCCTGGATGGAGGCTACCTTGTAGACTCACTTCCCCTTCTCTACATCACCATAGTCTTCCTTTATGCGTTGAGCCAGAGAATGATATGAATTATTCCCTGGGTAGAACTGGTGAGGGTTCGATCCCTGCATGCTCAGTCCTATGATGAGGTGGATCAGTGCCAGATCCATAGTAATGCGCATGTTGAGCCAAAGATAACCTCCATGGTAGCACGACAGGAGGAGTTTAACGCAAGCGTTAACCTCCTGATGTTGACCGAAGTGGGGGATCTTCATTACATTCAATATCATTGATTACATGATCTCCTTAATCCACAACTGGGAGACTATGCGCAGATTCTTCCTAGTCGTCTTCATCAAGTACCTATGAGGTGTGAGCATCGCAAAGTTCTTCCTGTCTCCGAGGTTGAAGTCGTTGTTCTTCAGCACTGGGATATTTCATAACTGAGATCCAACTACGCGTATCCCCTTTAGGATGTATGCGGTGATCAGTGTGTACTTGAAATCCCATGGGATGTTGTCGTTGTTAACTGCGCTAGCCATAGGTGAGATGTAGTCCAACAAGATATGCTTCGTGTCAGTTAGATCGTCGTAATGCTTGCTTCGTTTCTCGGCAGTGCGGCCATAACGTTGTCCAATCGATGGGGATGCTTGAAATCCGCCAGTCGACGATGCCTGTATTCCCACATACATGACTCTCTTAGTCATGAGGTCTACAAGTATCTCCTCCATAGACTTCTCTAACGAGCTATGTTCTCTCGACATTCACATGTGTAATAAAGTAATTTGAGTAGGTGAACATAAAATAAAGGTAATCAAGTGAATGGCGAGGTCTATAAATCACAACGCGATATGCAATCTATTCTCTATTAGCTCAGATATCTTGGTTTTCAAAAAGTGGTCTCGGCACAACGTCCGACAGGTTAAATAAGCAATGACATAACATATTCCTCCAACGGGTAGGAATGTGTCCATCAATGAGCATTTGTCCATTATGGTATGGTCTCAATGGTCCAATGGCGATCTTTCTGGCAATAACTGTGTTTCTATCCATTCTGGGGCATCATTCTAATGGCCGGGGCACCTCCAACGGTCATATTGCTTCATCGTGGAGAAGTCCCATTCTGCGCAGTTCTGTTATTCCGACGAGGTGCAAATTCTGCAGATCTGCCTCCTGCGAAGTCTTTTCTGGAACTTGTTATAGTTTTTCTAATTTGGCTTTCTTCTAACTGAGCTTCCTTCCCTTCTTTCTTGTGACCCGAGTCTCTAGATTCCTCTTTCCATTCTTATTCTTATATGTTCTTAGCATAGTGACTTCGTGCTGCCGATGTTCTTTCAAAGGATTCAAAGATAATATCTCTTTTCTTACTAGGTCCTGGGTGGACATACTTTCTTCTTGCATGGATAGGTCCTTCAAACCTTCTTGTGTTCTTTCAAAGTTGACATCTACTTCTCTTTCATTCTACTACTTCGACTCAAATTCTCATTCTTTTATTAGTCAATCTATTCTTTGAGCTATGGAATCCCTTAGTGCTTGCTTTTTGTTTTCTATGGCTTCCTCCTCTACTTTCCTTCTAATATGATCTTTCTCAATCCAAGTTTTTCCTAATAAAAGAGGGAAAGGGGCATTGTTATCAATAAATTTAATGACTTCAAAATCGTCTTCTATTGATGTTTCAAGAGCAATCATAGGTATATTAGTAACTCTTCCACATAGGGTTATCATCTTTCCTTTAAACAAGCCTATCCTTCCCAATGAAGGTATCAAATCAGGATTTCACAAGTGCTTTTTGGCATAATATTCACATGTGTTTCTTCATCCAATACACAGTCTATGTCGAAGCCTTCTATTCTTGTAACTATGCATTGTTTTTCTTTCAGGATCTCTGGTAAATTGATGTCTTTGTGATCATCCATTTCTTCTTTTAACTGTATTAGCATAGTCTCTGACTCTTTTTCTGTATGATTCTTCAACATATCCTTAGTCTCTTGACCTTATTTATAGTTTTCTTGTCTCTTGTTCATCTTTTCAACTTTAGCAATCATTCTTGGGCAATCCTCAACCTCATGACCAATAGCTTTACAACAAAGACAATTAGGACCTATACCAGGGCATTCCTTAGCAAGATGTCCCGGTCTCCTGCAATTGTAACACAATGTCAATCCCCTCTTTATTTTAAATGATCCCCAACCTCTTTTGTTCTACGTACTGGGATCATATTGCGGTACCTGCAATCTGCAAAAAATCTTTCTAGGTTCCTGCATCCACTTATTAGTCCAAAAATTCTTTCTATGCATAGGAATAACATATTTTTCTCTATTTTTATCAAACTTATTCATATCAACTCTTTCTTCTGTCTGGGGCCTAACATTCAGGTTAGAACAAAATCTATCAAACATACCTAGATTCATACTTTCGAAGCAAAAGTTTCCACTTATCTTACCTTTACCAGAGCACAAAGCTTTAAGATATTACCTCTTTCTTTAGATCTGGTTCCTTTCTTCGCACAGAGCTTCACAAGTCAAGTAGAATATTGCGCACTACAACAATAGATCTACGCGCAGAGCTTTCTATTTTCTTCAGTTCCTAGCAATCACAATTTCAGGTCCCGACAATAGAACCATTTGTTGGCACAGGGGCAGACCCAGGGTTCAACGCTTCAACAACGCACCAACAAAACCTTGACTACCGACCCTTTCGGCAACACCTGCGAAGCAGATGAAGTCTCACCCGAGGTAGAGGCAGGGGGGGTTTTAGGACTCAAGTGTATACAACCAAGCTGGGACACAGATCTATGATTACAATAATTAACAGAGCCCTTAGGCAATAAGATGCATTAGATTATGATCCTCATTTACATCACAGATTTAACCCTTATTACAGAGCATCATAGTAATAACCAAGATCTAACACTTCCGATCACTTAGCACACAACATTAGCTCAGATATATCATTCATTCATATCATTAATCACTAAGCTACAACATCAGATGCATTCATTATACATAACATCAACAACACTAAGCAAATAATCACATAGGCAATATCGCACAAAGCATATCAAGACACATGATATACATGGTTCACCCCAGTGTGGGGCTACATCCACCAACTATTCTTCTTCTTTATTAGTCTTCAATCTCCTTACATTCATCTGCTCCTATGCACAAAGCCACAGAGCTCATCTTCACACCAGACATGTGATCTGCGCACAGTGTACTAGATCCACATTCCTCCAAATCTAGGTCAAGGCACAAAGCCAACTCCTACAAAGTCTGTTCACACAAAGCACTTACAACTTCTTGCAATGAGCCAATATTAACCTACTATTCACATAGCCACTAGTAGTTATGCACTAAGCCGATTATCCTTTACAACATATGGTGCACATAGCCAATCGTATCTACTTCTTACATCACTTGCACTAAGCACACCGCTTTCTATATTACATTCCTTTCTATATATAATTTTACATCCCTTACAACTAGGCCTAAACATGGGTGAACCCATGGGCCGACATCCCAAAAACCTAAACAAAAACCCTAATGAACCCCTTGCCGGGTCCATAAAACAAGTGATATCCTGCGATCACCGCTTCACCTGGGCGCTCCATCTTCGACCAGCCTGTCGAAGTCCCGAAAGTGGTCAAACATGACCAATGTTTCCAAAAAACTTGGTCAAGGGCCAACAATCATATACCAAAAATACCGGCAAATGCTTCTCTCAATGCACTACAAGATATGTTAATAAATCAAACTAAGTGCACCAACAATGTGCTTCACTAGATCCGCCTCAGCAAGAACCATACAACTAATAACATCTTTAGACAAATACAAAAGCTCACAAAACCAATGCCTCAAATATATCCCAACTAAGCGTGCTAATGATAAAGAGAAAGTATACCAGCACTGTACCTATGTAGATCTTCCTTATGCATCATATATCATACAACCAATGATGTCCACAAGGCATCTACTAACCCTCATATGGCCATACCTCAAGCTATCACAAATATCCAATCATGTAACGTACTTTTTTGACCATGTAGCTTGATATGCCATACCTGAACATTGTCACACCTTCCTCTAGTCACTTATCAGCTCTACAACTTTTCACTCATGATAGATTAGATCTTCTTTTTTATCTTTGGCAACAAATCCACGCTATGTCTTCAGTAAACCCATGGGTATCCGTGCTTTGTCCCATTTTGGCCCACAGGTTTCCACATACTTCTAGTACTGCAACCTGCAGATATCTTGAGTAAAACCCTAGTTCAGTACCACCAATCTCGACCCTTCAAACTTACAACTTTGTCGTTTCGTCAAACTCAGTGCTATAGATTTGTTAATGATACATGCCCATAACATTTCACAAAATAGATATTCAATGTGCTAAAATTAGGAGCTAATGGGAGATCCTTGCTCTTTGATTTAAACTCTCCAAGTAGCTTCCTTTAGGGGTTATCTTCCAACTATTTTACCCAACTTCCCTCTTTTAGTGCTAACTCACTTTTAACTACTTTGCCCACTTGCAACCAATTTACCATAAATAGTAAACTCACCACTTCTTGTTGCAACTAATTTATTTTTAATTATTTTCTTATTGAAACAAATTTACCCATGATTAACTCATAGTTACAACCACTTTGACTAGTAGACTTCTTCTAGGAGCTTCTAGAATAATTGACTTCTTTGACCTTCTAGGGGCTTCTAGATAACTCATGAGGGTTCTCCAACTTCAGTATGCCATATCTTCTCAACCATGAGGAACTACGTGACGTACCACATATCATCGGAAATGACATGATATGTACTATCCATCTATGATAGTATTTCCTGCAAATTCATTGATCTTCATCACATTATTCCTAAAACAAACATGGGATACTTATCCATACCTCTGGGGATACCAAAATATGTTACCGGACTTGCGTCAATGGTTGAAATTGTGAAATATTGTGCAACTTCAAAGAATATTCTTATCCCCTTTTGTGGATAAAGCAAAATATAATATATATATATTATATTGACAAGTCGGCCCTATTGTGTCTAGACAAAACAAATGTGAATTAGAAAGGTAAAGTGGATAGGTCGGCCCTGAACTAATTATTGGGGGGGCACAAATTGTATTTATAAGAGGCCTAACACCTTAGTAAAGGTGAAGGACTATCTTTGTCTAAGTTGTGTGCTACTCTGTTCTGGTTAGGGTTTCTGGTGGATCTTCTGTTTGGTGAGATCTCTCTTATGAGAGACACTGTACTTGGTTATTGAATCTATATTAAAGAATTTTTGCTGGGTTTTCTTCCCCTTGAGGGCTTCCTAGGATAAATGCTTTTGTACTCTGTGATTGTGTTTCTTTTATTAAGATCCTTATTATGATGTTGTTATAATAAATATTAATAATAACAGATTAAGAAAGAAACTTTAACATGGTATCAGAGCTAAGTTGAAGAGAGAATCTTTCACAGAAAAAGAAAAACATCATTGTTGTCGTACAAGAAAATTAGGGCTTTTTATTAAAGAGGAATTTCATCCCAAAGATCATCTAGAAAAGTGTGCCCTATCCTAAGGAACTCATTGGCACCTTCAACGCACTTTTTCAGTGGATATAACTCCCGAAAAGTGAAACCCTAGTTTTCACCAGTACTAGAAGTACCAGAAAACTAGAAGTACTAGGAAACCAGAAGTACCAAAAAACCAAAAGTACCAAAAAAACAGAAGCACCAGTCCAAAAATCTGTTGGTCCAGTTTCAAGGGTCAGAAATTGGAATTTTCATAAATTGACTATACCAACAGACTTGCCTCGGTCCCGCGCATCTTTTGGTGAGTTCAGTTTTCAGATCCAAGAAATTTGATTTTTTTATTATTTATATAGCCCGGAGGGCTAGGGTTTCTACTGCAAGAAAGAATGGCTACTGATATGAGGGTAGAAGACAGGTTTGAAGGATATGGAAACTTCAGATCTTGGAAGCATAGGTTGTAGATGATTCTAGATGAGAATGATCTCCTAGAACATGTAACAATGGGTATACTAGAACCAGAAGAAAGATAGAAAATGGTGGAGTCCATGGAGCCTCCCCACATAAAAATGAAAGATAAGTATTCATGTTTATTTTTAGTATCTTGTTTAATTTAATACTTTATCATTACAAGTTAGATTTTTGTGAGAATGTTAATTAACCTCGTTTTACTTCAGTGTCTATGCAGACTTATGAAGGAAGTATCAAAGAAGAGGATAAAGAAAGAGATAAAATATTTATATCAGGTATGATCACTCATGAGAGTGACAAAGGTATGTGATTAGCTATGATAGTAGGGAAAAATTTGGTAATTTCAGAGCTAGAGTGAAAAAGAGTTCAAAAGTCTTATTCATGATTAGGGTTTCAAATGTGTACATGGTTGAACAAGTTTTACTTCAGAAAATATGTCTAGTACTCTGATAGAAATCATGATATAGTTTTATTTGATTACTGCTTATTGTTACTGACTGATTGACTAAGTGACATATCTCAGAAAGCATAATGTAAGTAAGTTTACAGGTCTTAGAAGAAAGAACTTATGCCTTGACTTGCAGAAGTTAGACAACATGAGAAGGACTTATGATATGGTGACAGTCTGTAAAGACCAAACAATATCTAGTATTTATATAGGAGCAAGAGGATCCTAAAGATGCATAACAAAAATGTTCAAGATGAAGAGAAATATGGATACTCAGATATAGTTGATGAGATGTAGGTAACTGCAGGTAGTTCCAATACCGTTCTTATAGATGCAGAGGGAGTAGGTTCATCCTGTATGAAGACAGAAAGAAAGAAATGTTCGAACTCAAGAAGGCACCCAAGATATTACAAAAGATAACTTCAAGGACGGTGATTATTAAATGTTACACAGTTAAAGAATCTCTTAGTTTGGTGCAAGAGGGAGTGATGTATCCAAGCTCGAAATGGAGGATCGTAATTTGGTGCAGTTAGGAAAGTAGTGGTCCATGGAACAATTTACTCAATGGATGAGTAATGAGATATTTTCATTAAGATGAAATTTATCCAGTAGATAGATGGTGCCCAACAGATGGGTAGCATGGTATTATACCATGGAAATATTTTGGACCACAAGAGATTTTTTTCAGATCCCATAGCTAGACCTTCGTAGAGAAGGAAGATACCTTTGTAGAAAAGGAATGAGCAATCCCATAGGAAGAGACCTTCATAGAGAAGGAGAAAGAGAAGAGACCTTTGTAGAGAAGGAGAAAGAGAAGATACCTTTGTAGAGAAGGAAGAGACCTTTGTAGAGAAGGGGAATGAGAAATTTTCCAAGGTTGACCTATGTCCAAGTGTTGAGTTTTGGATACTCTAGGGACATGCTAGAATATCCTTGTAGAGAGGGGTGTGACCACCCTCGTAGAGAGGAGTGTGGATGTTTCTCCAAGGGGAAGTAGGGAGATACTCTCCTCTGGCCAAGGATTGAGTAGCCTGGAACACAAACCTTGAACATGTGGAATGGTTAGTTGGCTCTTGAGGTTTGTGTCGTGATCTTGCGTGGATCATGGAAAGGGAGTCTAGTCTTTCCCAGGCTAGCATCTTAGCTTCTCTAGTTCATGTGGGATGACTAAGAGTGAAGCTATGGTAGTAGTCCTCCCGAGTGGATGGGCGAGATAGATGACTACAAGAGAAGGGAGAACATAAAAGGAATGGAAAAAATCATAGAATATCTTCTGTGTGAAGATACAATATCTTCTGTGTGAAGATACAATATCTTCTGTGTGAAGATACAATATATTTTGTGTGAAGATAAGATATCTTCTATGTGAAGATAAGAAAGAGTATCTTCTGCGTGAAGATGAAAGAAAGAAAGAGTATCTTCTGTGCGAAGATAAAGAGAACAAAACTTCTTTAATATGGATTCATGGAGAACCAGTCAGTGATCGTGATGCCAGATGACCAAGTGGATTATATTGATTCCTCATGTTGCCCAATTGATGATGTTGCCCAATTGATGATGTTGCCCAATTGATAATGTTATCTAGTTGATGTTGTTTCCCAGTTGATGATGTTTCCCAATTGATAATGTTATCCAGTTGATGTTATTGCCCAATTGATGATGTTGCCTAGTTGATGATGTTGCCTAGTTGATGATGTTTCCCAGTCGATGATGTTATCCAGTTGATGTTGTTGTCTAGTTGATGATGATTATCCATTTGATGATATTTCCCAAGATGATATTGTTTAGTTAATGATGACATCCAGTGACTTGTCAAAAGATAAATAATGTCCTTCTTATTAAGAGGGAGTGTTGAAATATTGTGTAACTGCAAAGAATATTCTTATCCCATTTTGTGGATAAAGAAAAAGATAAAATATATATATTATATTGACAAGTCGACCCTATTGTGCCTAGACAAAACAAATGTAAATTATAAAGGTAAAGTGGATAGGTTGGCCCTGACCTAATTATTGGTGGGGCACAACTTGTATTTATAAGAGGCCTAGAACCTCATTTGTAGACACACTCATCAAGCTCTCTCTATCAAGTGTGCAAGTTTGAGAGTGACGCAACTACAAGGAGAAGTGACACAACTACAAGGAAGAGTATCTCAGTAAAGGTGAAGGTTAGCTTGGTGAAGGACTATATTGGTCTAAGTGGTGTGCTACTCTGTTATGGTTAAGGTTTTTGGTGKTTCTTCTATTTGGTGAGATCTCTCTTGTGAGAGACACTGTACTTGGTTATTGAATCTATATTAAAGAAGTTTTGTTGGGTTTTCTTCCCCTTGAGGGTTTCCCAGGATAAATGCTTGTGTACTCTGTGATTGTGTTTCTTTCAATAAGATCCTTATTATTTTGTTGTTATAATCAATATTAATAATAACAGATTAAGAAATAAACTTTAACAGAAATCAATGACAACCAACCCAATTAATCAACATTTTCTAAATCAAGATTTCTCAAAAATTATCTTGAAGACATGGCCAATGATCCTAAAGTAAAACAACAAATAAATCAAATTTCAAGAGCTTTAGCAATTAGTTGGATCTCTTGTTTGAAGGGGACGTTGGAGGAACATCAATTTGTACTTTTCATTAATAAACCAATTCAAAAGAAAATAAATAATTGCATGGGAGATTATCCTACTGTTGTTAACACAAAAAATACATATATAAAATTTTGTTTAACTCTGTCCTATTTTCTGCTTACAACTATAACAATTAATTAAAAAAAGAAATCCAACATAGAACATGAAATCGAACATAGATCCTGCTCCTCCATCATAGAACCTGAAATAGACCCAATTTCCCAAGAGAGTGTGTTCATGTTGTTCCATGTCCAATCTTCGCCATTAAGTTGTCCAATATTTGCGAAGTTTGTGCTACCCATGTTTTCTAGTCTTGTGTTGGTTGCTTTTCGTAGGCTCCAAGACACATCATAAACAACCAAGGAAAGACTAGAAAAACATGGGTAGTAGAAACCTTGTAGAAAATGCATTGTGGATTGTGGAGGTGACCTCCCTTCAGACTTGTATTTTTCAAATACAATAATAGGTTAAATGATTGAATAATAATTAAACATCAATGAGATTGTATTTGACAAAGAGAATTAAACATTATATGAATGGATAATAATTAAAGATGTATGATGCTCTAGAAATACTAAAGGGGAATACCTCATGAATGAGATCCTCTTGGTTTCGAGAATAATGTATTCTCTACTAAACAATACCAACCATGTGAAGGTGGAAGCTCGTTTGGTCCCTCCCCCCCCATATCACTCTCAATTACCCATACCCAATAATGCATAACAAGTAGCAAAAAAATAATTAAAGGTAAATGAAATCAAGAAGGTACATGCATACAAAACATATAAGGTCCATGCATAACTAGCAAAACAAAAAATTGTACAGTCAATACTTTATATTAACTTGTAGAGGATGGAAAGCTTAAAGTAGATTTTGGATGAAAATTCCAAATGAGTAGTTCTTTACCACATAACTCACCAAGACCCAGTGAATTTGAATTTAAAAAACCACTTCTACCCCATTGGTGGTTGTACAATCTAAATACCCACAAATCATAAAGAGAATTTCAATCATTGGATCTCCTTTCAAAACATTGTATGTGTCTTTAGTGCTAAGTTTAGACTACAAGCAGTCACATATAAAATCAAGAAGCAAGTCATCCATTTTTTAGAATAAGGGACCCATCGTATGAGGTTAAAACATAAGTGGAATTGTATTCATGATGGAGGTCTATAGATAAGCTTTACAAAATTGCCTCTTCATAAACTTTGTGTGTGGTAATCAATTTGTATTGAACATAAACTTGAACATGTTCACATAGGCATATGTGAGTTGGTAATAGCAATGGAATGTGGAGGGCTTAGATGCATAGGATTTGAGGATGAAAAGATCTATGGGTATGCAGAGGGACAAGCACCTCTACATTCCACATGGAATTTCCATGTGAAATGTGGGAGGGAGGAATACAAAGGCAAATGATGTGTAGGAAGGGAATGTGGACCTCACACCTACAATGGAAAAATGGGATGTGTGGGTGGAAGAGAGATAAATAAAGATTAATCAAATTTAAAATGTGGCTATCCTTAAATGGACATCTTGGACATCATATTTCTTCATATCATACATATATTCCCACTATGACCACGAAAAAACAAATTTTGTTTGTTGAAAACCCATTGTAGCATGTTCATGATGACAATATTGAATAATATCACCCTTTGTATTCAAAGTATCCTCAAGTATAACATCCACAATATCCTTTGGAAAAGAAAAATCACATACAACTTTTGACTTTGAAAAAGGTTCTAAAATCATATCGATGAAAGCGTCATCAAGATCATCAAAGCAAGTTATGGACATAGCAACCATAGGCCAAAACCAATTATTACTTCTTCCACTAGTTTCCATGAGAAAAACTGAACTTTCACCTTGTATTCTTGAATGAGTAAAATATATCACACAATCATAATAATTTCTACTTGTCAATTAGGGTACTTTGTTGCATTGCATGAAAGATTGGTAATTTTTATACTAGAAAATAAGGCATTGAATGTTGTTTACCTAGAAACACAAGAGGAATCCTCTCTCACCAATATTCCATGGTATTATTATGTGTCTTTTAAGTAGCATCAAGGTTTGTTAGATCAACCAAATAAGCTTCTTGTATGGATGCCATTAGATCTTGAAAAGTGTCTTCATACTTCATCCATCCATATAGTGAGCCTTTCGAAAATAAACAACATCAAATTGAAATCATGTCATCATTCTATTGTCCTCAAACACAATAGTTCTCAATGCATAAGCATCCAGACATTCAACATATATCGTTTGAACAAATGTGCTCAATAACGATACCATCATTATTACTTAAAACCATGGACCTATGACCATAAATTTGGGCATGACATGCTGAGTCTGGACAACCCATTGATTCAGGGCCTCCAATCACACACACACACACACACACACACACACACACACACACACACACACACAC
>ML778478.1:1736572-1796484 GCA_009831015.1 Picea engelmannii | reverse complement strand
TGGAGGGGTTTGTTCATTGGGCAGCAGATGAGCTTGGGCGCCTCAGTTCAGTTCAGAGGGCAACAAAGGGAGAGGGCGGACCATATTTTGAGCACTTCTTCCTCTGGTTCTTGTTGCAAGTCTCGTGAGGATCTTGCTATATATACAGGTTCCATTGTATTTCATTACTTGTTGTATCTCTTTCTTTAATCACATTATATAGATAGATATACCAAACTGGTTTTCCCCGGGGGGGTTTTATCCAGGGTCATGTTGACCAAAAATACCTATGTCAAATTTATGCATGTTTAGAAGTGTAGATCAGCATTTTAAAGTTCAATATCTAGAGGTAGTGTTATGTGTTTTAAGTTATATTGCATGTGCTAACATTGAGACAAGAAAACACTTGCAAGGGCACCTTAAAAGAGCAATTAACCTATAAAACATTGAGCAGAAAGTACATGACTATTTGTTGTCCTAAAACAGCAAAAGAAGACAGCCAAACAATTGAAACATAGAGCCATACTAAGGTCAAGGACAGACCTTAGATGGCAGCCTCATAGGACCTCAGAATTTCAACAGTTCTGTTATCTTCCCCTTCAGTATATTGAAGCTCCTCTCGTCTTCCTCTGTCCATTTAAAAGACTTGTGATTCTTCTTCACTGTATCCATCATTGGCACACAAATTCCACTGAAGTCTCTGATCCTATAGAAGATTTCTAATCCATGGAAGCTCCTTACCTCAAACATACTCTTCGGTGACAACCATTCTTTGATTGCTTTCACCTTCTCTAGATCCATCTTCAGTTCATTTGAAGAGATCACAAAACCCAAGTAAATGAGTTATGTCTTCATAAAATAGGACTTCTTTAGATTTATCAACAACTTCTCCTGCTATAGTCTCCTCATCACTAGTGTCAGATGTCTCAAATTCTCCTCTTTAGTCCTGCTAAAGATCAGTATATCATCCAGATATACAACCACAAACTTGCCAATGAAATATTTTAGTATTTCATTCATCAGCCTCATAAAAGTACTCGAAGTGTTTGTTAAGCCAAACGGCATAACAAGCCACTCATACAAACCTTCATTTGTCTTAAAGGTTTCCTTCCACTCATCACCTTCTCTCATCCTAATATGGTGATATCCACTTTTCAAATCTATCTTAGAAAAAAAAATTGCTCCACTTAAATAGTCCATTAAATAATCCATTCTTGGTAAAGGGAACCTATACCTGATGGTGATCTTGTTAATGGCTCTTGAGTCTGTACACATTCTCCATCCTCCATCCTTATTTGGACTCAACATAGTTGGTATTGTGCATGGACTCATGCTCTCTCTGACCAAACCCTTGTGTAACATTTCTTGGACTTGGTTCTTTACCTCCTCATTCTCTCGAGGTGTCAGTCTGTATGCCTCTTTGTTCGATAGACTTGCTCCTGGTATCAAATCAATATGATGACTGATACTTCTGATGGGTGGAAATGAGTTAGGAAGGTCATCCACCACTATGTCAGCAAATTTATCCAACAATTCCTGAACTTCTTTAGGTAAATCATCCATTGAAGTGCTCACCACAACAAACCGTGTCTCCTATTATTTCTTCACTTCTTTTAGGAGTTCCTTCCCACTCATGAGAAGTATGCTTGTGTTGGCTTCCTCTTTGGCTTTATTCTCCTCTATTGGCAACAACATGTGTGTTCTACCACTATTCTCTAAGGTGTATGTATTCTTCCTCCCATCATGAATGGCGTTCCTATCAAACTGACATGGTCTTCCCAACAAAATATGGCATACATACATGGGGATTACATCACATAGAATTTCATCTCTATATCCTCCTATCTTAAATTCAACCAAGCATTGTTTAGTAACCATTATCTGGTGTCCTTTCTGCAACCATGAGAATTTGTATGGCTTCGGATGTGCAACTGTCTCCAACTCCAATTTCTCCACCGTCTCTGTGGATACTAAGTTATCAGTGCTCCCACTGTCAATTATAACCTTGCATACTATGTCTTTAGTCTTGCAAGCTATCCTGAAGAGACTATTCCTCTGCACTCGCTTTTCAACTTCTGCCTCTGGTTTTAAGAGAACCTTCCTCAACATCAGGGATATTCCATCCTCTGCTCCTTCTGCTTCAACATTCCCTCTTTGTGCTTATGAAATGTGAGCTTCACCTCTTCTTTATTTCTTTTTCTTGGGACATTCCCAAGACATGTGCCCTGTATTTCCACAGGCATAACATCTTATTTCTCCTCCTCCTCTTCTTCCTCTTCCTCTAGAAGAGCTTCTTCCACCACCCTGTCTTCCTTGGAAACTTCCTCCTCTTTCCGAGTGACTATGTGGTTTCTCAGCCTCGTCATTAGACTTATGTGCCTTGTCATGGGTAAATCCATTGATTTTGTTTGGGGTTGGGATTTTACCTCTTCCTCGTTGGCTTTGTTTTCTGGCCAAGTTCTCCTCTGCCTTCAGTGCGAACTGATAAGCATCCTCCATTGTTTTTACCGACATCATGCTGAGCTCATCCTATATTTCATATCTCAGGCCATTGATATACCTGGAAACTTTTTCTTCATCTCTCTCCCTTTGTCCAGTTCTGATGTTCAACCTATAGAACTCCTCTTTGTACTCCTTAACTGTCATCCCCTTCTGTCTTAGGTTCTGCAACTTCCTGAACAGATTGATTTGATAATCTTTGGGCATGAACTTAGCCTTCATCTTGGCTACCATTCTATCCGAATTCTTTATCTTCTGCTTTCACTTGCTTCTCCTCTCAGCCTGCAATTCATCCCACCACAATGCTGGATGTCCTTTTAGCCTGGTGACAACCCGTTTCACCTTTTTGTCTTCATCGACCTCTTCATAGTCAAAATGTTTGTCCATGGATATCACCCAATCCAACAGCTCTTCAACATATAAATTTCCTTCATACATTGGGACCTCTATCTTGGCTCTGCCTCCCAATCTAGCAACTGCTCGCATCAAGTGTTCTTTGGAAACATCCTCTCCTACAACTTCTTCAGCTTCTACTTCTTCGCTCTTTGCATCGTTGATGTCTCCAGCATTAGGTTCTCTCCTCTACGCTGCCTCCATCACCTCTAATCTTGCATGAAGTTCTCAGATCTCCCTTTCTACAACTCGATTGGCTAAAGTGGCTTTCGCTCGTCTCCTTGGTGGCATTGCATTGACCTGCAGAGCTGAGTGCAAGTGTTGTAAGTGTTGAGTGCACAGATTGTAAGGAGGCACTGTGCTAGATCTACTCAAGGAAGGAGGATCTAGCAAGGTGTGCGCAGATCTCCTGTCCTATGTGGAGTAGGATTTTGATAGCTCTGTGCTGTAACCAGATTGACTGAATCTAATAAAGAAGAAGAGTTGGTGGACACAGCCCCGGGGTGGGGGCGAACCACGTAAATACTGTGTGTTGTGATTTGTGCTTAGTCTTAGATGTTTTGTATTGCTAAGTGCTTAGATGTGATTAAATAGACTTTCTTATGCTTAGTGTTATAGATGTATATGAATGCTAAATCCAATGTGTATGAATATGCTAAGTGCTTGGTCTACTAGATCTGATCTGTCTTGTTGTTGTTAAGTGCTAAAATAACCTAGACCTAAGTGAATGTTGTGATGCTCTGTTATGTCAGTGAAGTAGATCTAAGTGGAATATTGATTAATGATCTATGCTAAGTGATTGGTAAGCGATATAATCACATATATGTGTCCCAGCTAAGGTTGCAGACACCTGAGTCTTGCAACCACCCTTGCCTCTACCTCAGGTGAGACTTCATATGCTTTGTAGGTGTTGCCGAAAGGGCCAGTAGTTAGGGTTTTTTTGGTGTGTTGTTGTAGCATTGAACCACAGGTCTACCCCTGTGCCAACAAATGGTTCCATTGCTAGGACTGAAACTGTGATTGCTGGGGACTAAGGGAGAAGAAGCTTTGTGCAAAGATTCATCCTGAAACTGTGGAATCTCTGTGCGTGGATCTGTGACCTAGTGTGTAATATTTTACTTGATCTGAAAAGATCTGTGCTGAAAAGAGAAGGCCAGATTTGAAGAAAAGAAGTGAGATCTGAACGCTTTGTTCTCTAAGAAAAGTAAAAGTGGAAGTTTCCAAAGAAAAGAGGTAAGATCTGTAAGCTCAGTGCTCTGATAAAGGTAAGAATAGTTAAAAGTTTTTATATCTGAAAGCTTTGTGCTCTGTAGAAGTAAGATAAGTGAAATTTTTTGTTTCTAGAGCATGGATCTAGGTATGTTTGATAGACTATGTCCTAGCTTGAAAACTAGGGCATTAATCGATGAAAGAAAGTTTGACATGAACATATCTGATAGATATGTTATACCTATGCATAGAAAGAATGTTTGGGCTAACAAATGGATGTAGGATCCTAGAAAGAATTTTTCGCAGGCTAGCTACCATGATCCTGGCACGCAGTACAGAAGAAGTTGTTGATCATTTAAGAGAAAGAGAGGATTAACCCTATGTTACAGTTGCAGAAGACCGGGAGATATTGCTAAGGAATGCCCTAGTGGGAGATCTAGTTGTCTCTGTTGCAAATCCTTGGACCATGAAGTATTGGATTGCCCTAGAATGTTTGCTAAGATTGAAGGCATGAATCTGAATGAAGAAAACCCTAAGGCAGATCTAGAAATAGTAGAACCCCGACAAGAATCAGAGAAGGTACTATTGCAAATGAAAGACACCTTGAATGATCATCGACATGTTAGGCTACCAGAGATATTTAAAGAAAAATAATGCATTGAAGCAAGAATAGGAGACTTCGACATTGACTCTGTCCTTGATGAAGAAACACCAGTGAACATTATGCCAGAGAGAACTTGGGAAGCTATAGGAAGACCTGCTATGATTCCTTCATTAAGAGGAATAGGGTTATTCATAGGGAAATTGGTAAACCTATGTGGAAGGCTTACTCAGCTACCTATGAATGTCAATGGAACTTCGACAGAGGAAGATTTTGAGATTATCAAATTTATTGAGGACAACGCCCCATTTACCATGTTACTGAAAAAATCTTGGATTGATAGAGATCAATCTAGGAAGAAGGAAGAAGAAAAGGTTTTAGAACAATAGAGACAAGAGTTAAAATATTTCATGACCAGAAGGATCGCACAGTTGATTGAGGAACATGAGAACAAATCAAAGTTATTTGACACTAGAATCCCAGATGTCAAAGTTGCAAAAGAATTAGGGGACTCACAGAAGATTGGAGTATCTGTATCATATATAGACGAAGTAGTACCCCTAAGTCTTGGGAGAGAATCTCAACATCACGAAGTGACTATGCCCAAGGAAAATAAGAATCAGAACGAGAAAATAACTACCGAGATGAAGTTCACGAGGAAGAAGGCTAGGAAGCTAAGTAAAAAGAGAGCTAAGATCAACAGGCTACAGAGGGTTTTAGAGGGAACCTCTTAGAAAGAAACTTTGCAAAATTGGAGCATCGTCGGGATATCAGAACAACGACATGGGTCACTTTGCCATGGTGAAGCAATATATCCATTGGAGGCCGATATATCCGTTTGAATGCCGCTCCGAACAGATCGAAAAGCATTGATGGCTCATCACCAGACCGTTAGATCGTGCCATAGAAGACAAAACAAGAGTAAATGAAGCCCCATATCCGTTACAAATGATCTGTTACAGAGTTACTTACTTAGTCCATCGCGCCATGAACGAAAGACACGTTTGCTAATTGCGAATTTGAGTCCACAGACTACATGAATTGTGAACAGTGATTACTCCACTCTTACTCTCTACCCTATTACAGTACCTACGTTACTTTGAGAACCCGAGATATTGATCCTAAGCATATATGTCCGAAAAATTTAGTGCAGCTGAAGAATTTGTAAGAGAGGTACTCACTAGCCTCAGAGACGAAAGAGTCATGTCGGAGAGAGGATTGTCTACAGGTTTATAGGCATCATTGACGAGAGGAGTGAAAGCCTCCCCATCGACTGCTCAAGCAGGAACATCCCGAGCCGGTGCAGAAAGAAGAACCAAACATAAAGACGATATGGCCAACGCGAAGTTGGTTCCATCCATCCTACCTGCTTACATACCACCTCTGAGCAGTGTGATCAACGTAGACATTGTGCCTAGAGACTTTGAGTACACTCTAGTCACTATATACCTGCCGAAAGGGGTACGCACAGTCTGTGTAGATCACGACAAGATTGCAGCACTGAAGTTTAGTGACTTTAACCTGGGGGATCGTAAATTTTACAGCATGCTTGCCCCATACAAGTACCTAACCAGAACCAAGGGAAAGAATTTGAAGATCGTCCCTCAGCAATAGACGATGAACCTCGCACAATCCACTCTGCTCAACATTATGAAGATACCGCACTTCGGCGGACACCAGGGGGTGAATTCTTGTTTGAATCTGCTGCTGGCAATTTACCATGGAGGATACTTATGGTTAAACCATCGCATAACAATTGATCCAACGTTGATCAATCGGATCACTGGGCTTAGCATGGAGGGCCCTGATCCCCATGATTACTATCCTGGAAAGACCGTAGATCATTCTCTTTCTCAGAAGATCAAAGAAGCTTATGGTGATGTTGAGAAAGGCACGTGAGGCTACAAGGTAGCTTCTATTGAAAGTGGCACAGTGTGCCTCGCCTGTCAACTGATCGCAGGGAAGTTTGTACGCAAGAATCGACCCACACAAGTATCCAACTTTTTAGTCGACCTCACAGGGAAGTGCGCAGAGGGACTACATATGAATTGGGTGAAGTACCTGGTGAATCAAATAGAGATTGACTGCAGATAAGCCCAGGATCAGGGGCATGAATTCCATTTTAGCTAGCTACTGATACTTATAGCTTTCGTTGCATGGGAGCTACCAGAAGGTGCAACCTTCCCGGACATCAACCCCTTTGAACCACTGGCTATGAAGTTTAGTACACTATGGTACTCGAACAATATGAAAAAGCAGTGGAAATCCAATGCCATCTTCCATACCTACTACACCCAGTTGAATCTTGTCATCCAGTCTGAGCCTTGCATGACCCTGAATACTTTACACAAGTTTCAAACTTTGATGAAGTTCAACGCGTACCACCATTTCATATATATTACAGCACGTGCTGATGAGCACAAGGAATAGCTTAAGTCTTATTATAAGCTGATAGAAGAAGACCTGGAGGAGATCACCAAGGAATGGTTGACAGACCTCCTTATTTCAGCAGACCCCACAAAAATGTCCGACATCAACAGTCTAGAAGCTGCGCAGGATACACCTGGGCCCAGTAAGACAAAGAAAACAAAGAAGACGAAGAAGGCTAAGGAAGTCCAAGATATAGACAACCTATCTATGAGGACGACTTCCATTACACCAGAGAAAGGCGGTGATGGTGAAGACTTAGAAGAAGTCGACCAAAGACTAGAAGATGAAGTAGAAATCATAAAGAAGAGGAAGGGTTCACATCCGGAGCCTTCCTCCCGGAAGAAATCAAAAGCACCCATAACTAAGCTGCAGAACACGCTCACTCCATATGACTTCAGTTTCCTCATCGCAGCTATGAATGAAGCTATAGAATAGATATTAGAAAACTAGGAAGATAAGAAAGAGACAATGTACAACAGAATTGAGATCGATCTCCAAGGAGTGCAACAGGCACTTCAGTCTAGCCGCACAGTCTCCACTGCGCCCCTTCCAGAAGGAACAATAAAAGAGGGAGATGAACCAGTTCAACTCCACAAGATTGCTGACACAGTTGAAGTACGCCTTAGAAAAGCACAAGAAGAAACAACGTAGGCCACCCAAGCCTTAAAGTAAGCACAGGAGGAAATCATCAAACAATGTCGAGCTGGGCAACAAGAGAAGGACACTCTCCAAGCCAAATTTGAAGAAGACGGAGTGAAGATCCAAAAAGAGAAAGAGCAATTGCTCGCGAATCAAATCAGGATTGAAGAAGTAGTCAACAGAGAATTTATCTCTGTGACCGACTTAGAGCAGAAGGCAGAAGAACCCATAGAACGCCAAGTGATGAAGCTTGTTGAAGTTATTCAACAACTTCAACAAAGAGTCATGGAATTAGAGCTTCAGACCATACCAAGTACCCCGCAAGAAGTGCGCGACCAGCGAGAAATGACTGCCCAGAGCACAGTAGAAAGGATTAAATCACTCACTGAGGAATGCAAACAGTTAAGTAGCAGAAATGCATAGATATATGAGAACCTAACTGAGAATCCAGAATTGCATAAATTGGAGTTGCAGATCCAAGAGGCGAAGCATGAAGCCGAAAAGATACAGGTGCAACTGAAGGCCCTATCACCCATAGAGAGAATGAAGAAGTCTCATGAGCAGCACACTGCCCAACAACAGATCCATACGATCCAGAGAAAGGTAATGGAAGTAACTGAACAACTTCAATCTATGCAGGATAAGGCATGTCATCTATTTACAGAGATTGAGAGCTAAGGAACAAAGTTGGAGTAGGTCATGAATTCAACACAACAACACCTAGAAGGGCGATGAATGACGTACTCATCCATTAGTTCGTCGAGCAAGAGGTCGTGGCACAACAACAGGCCGAAGTAGCTCGATCCAATATCGAGGCATTCAAAGTAGAACTGATCAGACCTGAGTGACTCGGGACGAGTCACAGGTGAGTGTTGGGGGCCTGTTGGCCCTTGACCAAGTTTTGAGGAACACTTGGTCATATTTGACCATTTTTGGGACTTTGACAAACTGTCGAAGACGAAGCAAAAAGAAAGGCGGAGATTGCAGAAGCTAGACCCTCTTTTTGGGTCCTTTTTTGGTTTTTTGGAATATGCAATGGGAAAGGGATGTCGACCCGTGGGTTTACCCATGCTTAGGCCCACTTTTGTAATGTATAAATAGATATCTAGGCGATGTAAGTAGAGGAGAATATTAGCCAAGGGATTAGTGCTAGAATTGATTTATGTGATTGACTTGCAGAGCTGAGTGCAAGTGTTGTAAGTGTTGAGTGCACAGATTGTAAGGATGCTCTGTCCTAGATCTACTCGAGGAAGGAGGATATGGTGAGGTGCGCGCAAATATCCTGTCCTATGCAGAGTAGGATTTTGATAGCTTTATGTTGTAACCGTATTGACTAAAGCTAATAAAGAATAAGATTTGGTGGATGTAGCCCCAGGGTGGGGGTGAACCACGTAAATACTGTGTGTTGTGCTTTGTGCTTAGTTTGAGATGTTTTGTATTGCCAAGTGCTTAGATGTGATTAAATAGACTTACTTTTTCTTAGTAATAGAGATGTATATGAATGCTAAATCCGATGTGTATGAATATGCTAAGTGCTTGGTCTACCAGATCTGATCTGTCTTGTTGTTGCTAAGTGCTAAAATAACCTAGACCTCAGTGAATGTTGCGATGCTCTGTTATGTCGGTGAAGTAGATCTAAGTGGAATATTGATGAATGATCTATGCTAAGTGATTGGTAAGCGATATAATCACAGCTCTGTGTCCTAGATAAGGTTGCAGACACTTGAGTCTTGCAACCACCCCTGCCTCTACCTCGGGTGAGACTTCATTTGCTTCGCAGGTGTTGCCGAAAGGGTTGGTAGTTAGGGTTTTGTTGGTGTGTTGTTGTACCGTTGAACCCCGAGTCTGCCCCTATGCCAACATCAACCAACCAAAACCCCTTTCAAATGGGTTTGGGATTTCAACCATTGGGTCCCATGGATGTTGCACTACCCCTTGCGTCCACATGGGAAGAATCATCCCATGCGCAAACTGAAGCTGAAAAATCCACCTGGTTCATTGAACGAATCCAACACATATGCCAAAAAGTTTAGGATATTTGCAGAATTCCAATGCCAAGTACAAGCAACGTCATGATCAACACCAGGTGCCACACAAGTTTTAGGTGGGAGATAAAGTTTGGTTGCACTTGTAGAAAGAATGCCTTATAGGACCCCATCGAAAGTTTAATCCACTCCACTATGGACCTTACACCACCACCAAGGTTGTGGGTGACAATGCATTTGAGCTTAACATTCCCCCTTCCTTGGCTTACACCCAATGTTTAATTTGGACCTCCTTTGGCCATAATTTCCACCCTTATGAGACACCTCAGAGATAGCATAACCATTGACACCGAAAGAGATCAACCCTGACTGCATGGAAAAGGAATCCTTTAATCATATTGTGGGCACACAGGTCAAGGGAACTCGCCAATAGAAGCTTCAACTTTATCATGTTGTCAAAGTGGGTTAGCTCCTGCACCAACGCAAGTGGCTCACCCGGGGCCAAATTCAACAGAAATTTCCTCATTTGATGGGGGAACTAAATGAAATGGATACCATTGCTTCCCAAGGAGGGAGGATTGATCTAGGTGGAAATATATGGCCACCCACCTCTTCCAACTAGATCACATACAAATTTCATCTTGGCAGTTACAATTTTCATCATAGCAATTTTCTTTATATTTTTAGGTCCTAAACTTTTGGGGTCATTTTGAGGCCCTAAACAATGTTTTTTGGGCCCATCATAATAAAAATGTAGACGGAGTGAGAGTGTGATGAAATAATGTGTATTCCTAGGATATACCTTTCTAATTGGATATCATTCTCCTAAAATGAAGATTGTATGCAAAAGTTACGACCCCGGGAAGTTGATGTACCAACTTACCCCATTGGGGCCCACATGACTTTTGGCACTTCATCTCCTAGGGTTAGGTTTTTGGATGTCTATGGTTTTATGTTTACTTCTTGATTCTAAAAATTCCTGGAGGTCTCATTGTAATGTGGTCAGACGAATGTGTGTAGCCGCCACAACTCTTCTCAGATATTAGCTAGCATCATTCAAGCAAGATTGTTTTCATTGTGCATTTTACAGTTTCAACAGATTTATTTTTTTGAATAGAAGTTAAGTTCCGTTGTATCTCTTTTATTATTCTATGTATATCTGTGTAAATGTTATATATCTGTGTTTCTTTTTGTTCCACTCATAAATCCATATCATAATTAGGGGCTAGGGATAGGGGTACTTAATGGTTTAGGGGTTTATAAGGGGTCAAGGGATAAGGGATTAGGGTTTAATAGGTTATTGGTCGTCCAAGGGTCTGGGGTACTTAGGAGTTGGTATTCTATATGGAGTATCCATCTTAGCTGATGAGAGCGATAAATAAAGACAACAAATCAATGATGAAGCTTGTGCAATTCATCAACATGTTTATGAATATGTTGAAAAAATATAGGAAAAATGTTACTTTTCTTGACATGTAGAAATAGAGACACTTTGTGAGACATATATTCACAACCAACAAAAACAACATATTTCTGCGTAGATTTTTGTTTTTGTTTTGTATAAAATTGTGTGTCAGGTTTCGAAATGTCCAACGTTTCGAGTGGACACTCCACCCATCATTAGGGACATTAGAAGCTCAAATGGTGGAAGAGATTGTGCTAAGACATGTATTTAAAGGTTGAGATAGGAGGTGACCATTGAAAAATAGACATTGGGAAGAAAGTAATAAATGAAAAAATAATAAAATAACTGATAATAGGAGAGGAAATACAAATCTCATCACATTCTCTTCCACCATTCAAGCTTCTAATTTCCTTGATGATGGGTGGAGTGTCCACTCTAAATGTTGGATGTTTCGAAACCTAACAAACGATTTTATGCAAAAAATAAATTAATCTATGCATGATGACGAATTGTGGAAACTTCCATACTCACATATTCTTATTTCTCCTTCATCATTATGTCATATTATTTCTTGATTTCACTTGGAGACCACAAGTGTTAAGTGGATGGAAACTTCCCCCGGTCCAACTTGGAGAGAACAATTTAATTTATAAGGGGTTGAAATTTGAGGGATTGGAGGTTAACACATTAGTGATGCAAGGGTTAGGGGTTAGGGTTTAAGGGGTAATTAGGGGTCAATGATAGGGTTACTTAATGGTTTAGGGGTTTATAAGGGGTCAATGGCTAAGGGATCAGGGGTTAACAAGTTATTGGCCATCCAAGGGTTAGGGGTACTTAGGAGTTGGCATTCTATATGGAACAATCAACTTATTTAAGATAAAGAAACAAACACAACAAATCAATGATGAAGCTTGTGCAATTTATCAAGATGTTTATGAATATGTTGAAAAAATATAGGAAAAATGTTACTTTTCTTGACATGTAGAAAGAGAGACACTTTGTGAGATATACAGTAACAACCAATAAAAACAACCTATTCTTATTTCACCTTCATCATTATGTCATATTCTTCCTTAATTTCACTTGGTGACCATGACTTTTAAGTCGATGGAAACTTTCCCACAACTTGGAGACCCAAAGCCTCCAATGTAGATCTCACGTCTCCTTGTCCTCCTGGAGGAATGTTATGTGACATTTTTCCTTACCAAACTTTCAGTGATGATTATCTTCAAAAATCAACCTCGATAGTTTAACTATTTGTAATATAATTAACTTTTTGTTTTTGTATTCTGACCAAAAAATATCCCCTATAACCTCCGCAAACCGTTGCTAGTATAACAATAATGTCGAACATCTCTAATATTTCAAACTTTTTTAAATATATATTACTTTTTCATCAGACTTCCGACGAATGTTGACCAGAGAGACGTTGTTTAAAATACACAAATATTCACTTCATCAAACGTCAGTATGGTGAATCATTGACCTGGTCAACTGTCATATATTCGACGATAAATTCCCTTTCATCGGATAGTCAACGGATGTCGGGGATTTAAAAAAAAATACAAAAATGCAAGTAAAATATGACAGTAGAGTATATCCATAAAGAAAAAAGAATACATTATTTTTCTTCTACATTTAACATATAAACATTTACAAAAAACAATTTGCAATATAAAGACATATAATCAATAACTTACCAAGGGACAATATTCATTCCTACCTTCAAGGTGTCCACACTCTCTACAATGTATTTTAGTTGTTTTATTAAAAGTCTCCTTCTATTATATCCGCTACATATTTTATAAGGGTAATAACATTTTCGATCACCCAAAGCCTCTAATGCAAATCTCACATCTCCCCTTCCTCCTTGAGGAATGTTATGCGAAATTTTTCCTTACCAAACTTCAATGATGATTATCTTCAAAAATCAACCTCAGTAGTTTAACTATTTGTAATGCAATTAACAAAATGATTTATTTTTTTGTATTTTGACCAAAAAATATCCCTTATAACCTCTGCAAATCGTTGCTAGTAAAGCAACAATGTCGAACGTCTTTAATATTTCAAACTTTTTTAATTATATATCACTTTTTCGTCAAACTTATGACGGATCTTGACCAAAGAGACATTGTTTAACGGACAAAAATATCGACTTCATCAAACGTCTGTATGGAAAATCGTTGACCTGGTCAACCATCGGATATTTGATGATAAAGTCCCTTTCATCAGATAGTTGACGAACATCATGGCTTTTTAAAAATAAATACAAAAAATGCAAGTAAAATGAAACAGTAGAATATATCCATAAAGAGAAAAGAATACATTATTTTTATTCTACAATTAACAGATAAACATTTACAAAAACAATCTGCAATATAAAGACATAATCAATAACTTACTAAGGGACGATATCCATGCCCCCCTTCAAGGTGTCCATACTCTCTACAATGTCTTTTAGTTGTGTTTGTTAAAAGTCTCCTTCTATTATATTCCTTGCATATTTTACAAGGGTAATAACATTTTCAATCACCCAAAGACTCCAATGCGGATCTCACGTCTCTTTGTCCTCTTGGAGTAATGTTATGTGACATTTTTCCTTACCAAAATTTCAGTGATGATTATCTTCAAAAATCAACCTCAATAGTTTAACTATTTGTAATGCAATTAAAAATTTGTTTATTTTTTGTATTCTAACAAAAAAATATCCCCTATAACCTCTACAAATCGTTGCCAGTATAGCAACAACGTCGAACGTCTCTAATATTTCAATTTTTTTTAACTATGTATCACTTTTTTGTTAGACTCCTGACGGATGTTGACCAGGGAGACATTGTTTAACAAACAAAAATATTGACTTCATCAAACGTCGGCATGGTGAATCATTGACCTAGTCAACCGTCGTATATTCAACGATAAATTCCCTTTCGTCGGATAGTCAACGAACATCGGGGATTTAAAAAAAATTATATATATATATATATATATATGCAAGTTAAATCCGACAGTAGAATATATCCATAAAGAAAAAAGAATACATTATTTTTCTTCTACATTTAACATATAAACGTTTACAAAAACAATATGCAATATAAAGACATATAATCAATAACTTACCAAGGGACGATATTCATGCCCGCCTTCAAGGTGTCCATACTCTCTACAATGTCTTTTAGCTATTTTTATTAAAAGTATCCTTCTATTATAGATCCTCCATATTTTACAAGGGAAATAACATTTTCAATCACCCAAAGCCTCCAATGCAGATCTCGCATCTCCTTGTCCTCCTGGAGGAATGTTATGTGACATTTTTCCTTACCAAACTTTCAGTGATGATTATCTTCAAAAATCAACCTTAGTAGTTTAACTATTTGTAATGCAATTAACAAAATATTTTTTTTTTGTATTCTGACCAAAACATTTTCCCTATAACCTATACAAACCATCGATGGTATAGAAACAACGTCGATCGTCTCTAATATTTCAAATTTTTTTATTATATATCACTTTTTTGTCAGACTTCCGATAGATGTTGACCAGAGAGACATTGTTTAACGAACAAAAATATTGACTTCATCAAATGTCGGTATGGAGAATCATTGACACGTTCAACCATCAGATATTCAACGATAAAGTCCCTTTCATCAGATAGTCAACGAACCTTAAGGATTTAAAAAAAAATACAAAAAATACAAGTAAAATCGGAGAGTGGAATATATCCATAAAGAAAAAATAATACATTATTTTTCTTCTACATTTAACATATAAATGTTTACAAAAACAATCTGCAATATAAAGACATATAATCAATAACTTACTAGGGGACGATGTTTGTTCCCACCTTCAAGGTGTCCATACACTCTACAATGTATTTTAGTTGTTTTGATTAAAATTCTCCTTCTATTATAGCCCCTGTATGTTTTACAAGGGAAATAACATTTTCGAACACCCAAAGCCTCCAATGCAAATCTCATGTCTCCTTGTCCTCCTGGAGAAATATTATGTGACATTTTTCCTTACCAAACTTTTAATGATGATGATGATATATATATATATATATATATATATATATATATATATATATATATATATATATATATATATATATATATATATATATATATATATATATATATTGTATTCTGACCAAAAAATATCCCCTATAACCTCTGCAAATCATTGTTGGTATAGAAACAAAGTTGAACGTCTCTAATATTTCAAACTTTTTTAATTATATATCACTTTTTTGTCAGACTTCCAATGGATGTTCACCAGAGAGACATTGTTTAACGGACAAAAATATTGACTTCGTCAAGCGTTAGTACGGCTTATCATTGACCCGTTCAATCGTTAGATATTGAACAATAAAGCCCCTTTCGTCGAATAGTTGACAAATGTTAGGGATTTAAAAAAAATAAAAGTAAAAAACGACAATATAGCCGATTTTATCGGTATTGTAACAGTATGGCGTCAATTTTTCTGCCCATCTGTAGTAGTGTATGCATTTTCATTGGTCAACATTGGGATATTGTCTTTCAAAAAATTCCTTAAATGAAGTTAACACTTAATTTCTCCTGAACTCATTGACCTTTTTGTATACAATTGTTATGTTCCAAATACCCAATATAGCATAAAAATAGAAAGAAGAAGTAACTCCACACCTTTGGAATGAAGAAGAATGAATGAATAAGAAGCATCTTTGAGGGGGAAACCTCCTTTTACAATACAACTAATTCACAAGATGATATGATTCTAGAATTATGTCTCCTTGTTACGTATATGAGACAAAGGGTACAATTACAATTAAGGGGCCTAACTAACCATTAAAGGGCCTAGCCAACCAATAACGAAAACACTAATATAACAATAGAAATGCAATGTCTCAATATCTATGAATTAACATGACCCTCCCCTTCAAATAATTGTTTTGTTCAACACTTAATTAACTATGGATGTTTATGCATAAATAACTCATATTTCCATGTTGCATCTTTTATTGACAGGTTTTTCCACTTGATGAGGTACTCAACAATTGATTGATATTGTAGTTGCTTGATCCGTGTTCCAAGGATTGTTTTAGGTTCTTGTATGATTTCCTTCTTGATCATTCTCTAGCAAAATCATATGAATTGGGATCTTGCCACTGATCACCTTCTTTAAACAAGAAACATGGAAGATCTGATGAATGCATGAATATAGAGGCAACTCTAGTTTGTAATTTGTACTTCCAATCCTCTACAACACCTTGTAGGGACCATAGTACTTGGGTGCTAATTTTTTGTCCTTCTTTTGTTACTCAAGGGACATCTATTTATATGGTTTCATCCTAAAAAATACACAATAATACACTTTGAAGTTCGTTTCACCACAATGTTCATCAACTTGTTGTTTCATCTTTTTTTTTCTATAACCAAGTTGTCCTTCAATAGTTGTAGAACCTCTCGTTGGTGATCCTTCACTACTTTAACCTTATATTTTCCTCTCAAGGGTCATGTGACTAATGGAGGATGATACACATAAAGTGCCATAAATGGGGACATTTTGGATGAAGCATGGAAGGAAGTGTTGTACCACCATTATTCCAAGGGTAAACACTTGACCATTGTGTCTATTTATCATATGAAAATCAATAGATATAATGTTCCATACACTTATTCATAATCTCAGTTTCTCAATCATATTAAGGATGGTAATATGAGCCATGGGACAATTGAGTACCCAAATGAGAAAATCGGCTAGTCCAAAAATTACTCATGAATATTGGATCTCTGTCACTTATAATAATCTTGGGTTTTCCATGTAACTTGTGAATTATTTCCATAAATGTTTCAAATATTGTACTTGATTTAAAAGGATGAGAAAGAGAGCAAAATTGGGCATAATTTGTGAGTTGATCCACGACCAACATGATGGCATTCTTTCCTTCAAAATTTTGTAGACATGTAATAAAAGCCATTGATACCTCTTCCCAATGTTTACTTGGTATGGATAATGGTTCTAGAATACATGGGGTCTTGATAATATCTCCTTTATTTGTTGGGAAACCAAACATTCCAACACAAACTTTTGAACATTGATTTTAATACCTTTCCAGAAAAAATCATTCTTGATCTTGTGATAAGCTTTTAGAAATCCCAAGTGTATCCCTATAGGAGAGGTGTGTAGTTACAAGGGGACCTTTAGTTTAAGTTGGGAATTATTATGTAAGTATAGACAATCCTTATACCAAAGTGAATAAGAGTGAATCATTCTTCCACACAAATTTATATGATGAACCATGGTCCTATTGTATTTGGTTAATGAGCTTTAATGCTTTCTGGTCTACTACCACTCTATCCTTGCCTCTTCCATCCAATCATCTTATATAATGGAATGGAACAAATTAAGGCCTTGGTGTTTTATTATTTCTTTAAAAAATCATCCAATGCCACATTTTGTTTCCCTTTTTGTAGATAATTTCGAAGTCATAACCTAGCATCTTTATAACCAATTTTCATTTCTCTTTTGAAGACAATTTTTGTTTCAAGAAGCATCTCATACTATCATGATTTGTTTTACCTTGAAGTGTCTTCCTATTAGGTAAGGGCATCATTTCCTAACTACATGTAGTATGGCCACCATTTATTTTTCATAAATGGGTTTGATAAAGTCCTCCTTTAAATCAATTGTACCATACATCTATACTAAATTATCAAAATAGGGAGTAGATAGCCTCTTTTTTTTTGGTACCAACAAGATAAATTTAAAATACAAAGACCAAATCAACAACATGGTAACCCTTTGACTAGCCTACAAAACACATGCCTCACATGGTGAATATTTACATAATTATGACATCACAAACACATTCATTGTTAATGTGAATAAACTTGGAATGCTTGCAAAGATGTGGAATTAAGAATATATTCTCAACATTCACAATTATGGTGGTTTTCATGAGGAAGTGTTGGACATTCAATACATCCCTACAACCATTACACTCCAACACATAGCCTAGCAAAAAATTTATTCAACCAACCCCAAGAAAATTCAATGCACAAGAACATTAAGCCTCATTTTATTATAAAAATGAAGTTCTATATTAAAATTGATAGAAGTGTTTTATGTTACAGTAGAGTGTTCATGGAAGTTCATGTAGAATATATGTTGTAACTTTAGAGATATCCCTTACAATTCCACAATTACATGGTGCTAAGAGGATAGTTATGGATTCTAGTATAGATTTAAAAGCATAAAATCAATGGAGTGGGAATACTCAAAATCAAAGTTTTTCAAAATCAAATATTTTCTTGGGATAGAAACAAAGATAGATTCTTTGTCTTGTAATAGAGCGAACAATGTTACTTAGATCTTGTTGGAATCACTTCATTTTCAAAAGACTTCAATTATAAGGATGGTAACTCTAAAAGTTGTTCCTTGTCGTCATTTGTGGTAGGTTCATAAGCATGAAAATTAACATCCCAATTGTTCATATAAATGTTA
This sequence comes from Picea engelmannii, assembly GCA_009831015.1. NCBI lineage: Eukaryota > Viridiplantae > Streptophyta > Pinopsida > Pinales > Pinaceae > Picea > Picea engelmannii. The sequence goes on along the minus strand of ML778478.1, from coordinate 1,777,862 downwards.
CATTATTGTTCCATATGAAAATCTAAACAAACAAGAAATCCCACTAGAAACAATATTTCTAATGAAATACCATTTGAACTCATAAGTAGCTCCAATTGGATGAGAGGAAAATATTCCATGTTATTGTATAACATTGGTCATGATTTCATGCTTTATATAAACAAAGTCCATTGAAATCATTCCCATGTATTCCAAGGCCCTACTATATGCCATTATGATAAAGTGATAATCAATGAAAACATAAAGCATGCCACCTTCATAAGAAATAACTAGTGAGCACAAAGTTTAAGCAAAAGGCCAAGGTTTCTTCAAGTACAAACTTTCATTAATGGAAACAAACATAGGGACAACATAACGAAAAATAATAAATGTGTCAACATGTGCATGCAGTAACAACTCACTACTTGTGAATAGAAATACGTAGAAAATTAAAGCAACAGGTAGAAATATCCACATCATATGAAGGACAATTTTATCTTGTTCCAATCACTTTAACTAACTAAGAATGAGGACTGCCATTACAATATGGATTGTCAATTTTACCCTAACTTGAATGGCTCTAATATTATTGTTGAAAACATGATTTCCTTATCAAAGTTAAATTCAGGAAATTTAATTCCTAAATGAACACAATTCTTCCATTAAAGGAAAAATAACTTTGACTCAAGAAGCTTTCCCTAATGCATTGTGAATTTAAATCTTGGGATCTTTAACAATAACCCAAGGGTGAAGAATAAGGTTAAGAAAGGACCTCTTGGAAATTATGTGCTCAGTAACATTTTCAAGTAATATACCTCAATTGATGGATTGAGAAATATGTTGTGACTCCCCATAACAACCCATTTTAAAAAAAATGGGTTTCCCCTGTTCTAATTTTTTTTACAAGGTATTATATTTCTACTTTATTGAAAGGGTGTTAGTATGGAGAAGTTGTTCCTATTTATTACACAGTGTATGAATCTTTCCTTTCATTGTTATTTGCAGATAGCGGTTGAAAAATTGCCTCCCCGACACGCCAATTAACCCTCCTTTCTTGAGGTTTATTGTTTCCTCCACTTTCTGCAAGTACTTGGACCATGTTTTCAACTTAATATGCTAAATCAATTTCACACTTGCGCATTTTATCCTAAGTCTCAATTGGGATCAAACTAAATTATCATGATCATATTCCAACAAAAACCTTTTTGATTTCCAAATCGGAAAGGGATCTGTCAAAATCATCTATATCAGAATATTTTTCCTCACAAATAAGTTTCGACTTTGACTCATACACTCCTATATCCCAAGCGTACAATGTATTATTAGTGTTCTACGTGGAAAATAATTGTTGGTAAGGGATAAATAATCAAGTACTAAATCCTCCAGGTCGACATAACTCATGTGATGATAATTTTATGATGTGGCACATTGGGATTAGTCGTCAACCCTCTTAACGACGCTTGTGCGACTATCTATCTCCTTGTCTTTCGAGATGGCACACTTTTCAAAGAAAGGGAATATAATTTCAATACCATCTCCATCGGGTTTCTAGCGTTTCTGGGGTTTGTTGAAATCTGAATCATAAAGTCCAATGACGTACCTTTAAGTCTTTACAACTCTTTGTTGTCGACATGCAAATCCATGCTAAAATGGAATATACCTTTGATACCCTGCCATCTGGGTATACACCAATCTAAGTTGTCTTAACCTCCGATGATATGAATCTGATGGGACCACCTATTACAATTACTACATTCCTATCATGTCGACACATGAACCCAAGAGATATATGGAATATTCTTCGATCCCTTCTCCTTTGAAGCACAAAATGATCCATGAACTTTCCCGGTCTGATGGAAATGACTCTGATATCCAATTTTCAAACTTAAGTTTCCTCTTCGACTCTGATATGCAGATTCAGACAATATTCCCTCATAAATCGCATTAATGGCAGATATTATGCTCTAATTTTGAAACGGTCCTCATACACAGGTGATTTATTGCACATTTGGAGTGATTTAATGCATATGAATTGACCCTAAACCCTCATTTTGAACTCTATCTTCCTCTATAAGTTGGTAAAGTGATCTACCTCCTTGTGATTAGATATATAGCGATATGTAACCATTTTTTCAGCTGAAACGTAGGTATTACGTTTTTTCTAAAACTTCCTATCTCTTTACAATCACCTCATTATTTTCTTTTGATTAATTCATGTTTTAATTCAGTTGATACAGGATACAGACAACAATGCACCATGGCAAGTCATAATACTAGGATATCTAGAGGCGTTGTCTACGTTCCATAAAAATCTACACCTGAAACTTGTTCTCACCAAGTAGAGGCTCTGGTAACAGATACTACCCATCACACTGGAGAAGACTGAAGCCTCGGGTATGACTAAATTTAGCGGATCTTCAACATCGAGGATTTTTCTCTGGATGACAAGGACTTTGAAATATATCAGAAGATACAAAAGATTTGCATTCACCCAGTGGATACTCGGGTGACCCTGTTCCCTTACAATGAAGAAACACAGTGGTTGTTACACAACCAAAATGCCACACTTAAGTACCTCACCCTAAGTGTCGCAAGTGTCATGAAAGTGTCACATACACTGACACCATGAAATAACATTTGTCACAACCCTTAGTCAATGTGGAGGAGAAATACATTATATGAAGGTCAAAATACTATGTGCACATGAATTAATTATTAATATTCATAAAAAGGAAATTAATTTAGTGTGAGAATCCACCTCACATTTAGTTTCCTATTTTCAAGGAGAGGTTGAGAATCTCATGGATGGTTGAGATATTTTCTCATACCAAAATCCTAATTTGGTGGATCTTGAGAGATATTTCCTCCTTAAAATCCTTGAGAGATATTTTCTCCCTACAGATTGTAAGTGACTTTTTAATGTTCTCATTAATATATGCTTGGCCTATTCCCTTCTAGTTTTTGTATCTTTACATATGCATGTCTACTGTAGATGATTTTTTTTAATCTAGTATGCTAGAGTAGGAGTTTCCTTGTGTCTCTTTGTTGTTTGTGGTTTTGTAGGTATCAAGTTGTGCGAATGAGTTTGGAGACCAAGCTCAAATTGGAGCAGTGAGGAAAAACACTGGAAATAGGTACGATCACCTTTCCTCCTTCTCTCTTTTCAATTAGTTAAGAAAATATCAAAGGGATGTGAGTTTCCATTTGCATCTTTCTGTCTTGGTATTAGGGGTCATTAATCCAAGGGAAGATCCACCTATCCACATGAGGATTATTTCGTATTATAAATTGGCGACTCCACTAGGGAGAAACCTACATGGTTGCAACATCAACCAACATGGGGGAAAACCACTCTTGTAAGTCCTTCTATCCCTACCACCATTGGTTTGTATCCTGGAGATCTATATCTAGGAGTTATGAATCCTTTGTGGACTCAACCCAATCCGGATGGAATTCCTTCACCAAGAACTATGCCCTATCAATATGTAAACCCCACAATTCAAACACAACAACCCCTTCCACCTCCATACATAGGGGGACCAATAGGTAAACCGCAGTATGTAGGAGGTCCATCTGTTCAATCATAGTACATGGGTGGAAAAACAAGACAACCACCTTACATAGGTGGACAACTTGAACATCCATCATATATGGGAGGGCCATCTAGTTTTGTCACCTCGCCACAACCTAGATACGGTCCTACTGGTGTTCCTACGTAATATAGTTATCATCAATATCAACAACCTAACCGACAATTATCGTTCTTGACTACATCAAATCTTCTAGATATGTTGCATTTAACAAACGATCCCATCCTTCATGCCCCATTTTGGCCCACCATCCCTGCCAAATTACTGTCTGACATTCCAAAATTTGACGGAAAACCTAGGGAAGACCCTAAAAATCATGTTATGACTTTCCACTTATGGTGTTCTTCCAACTCTTTGATGGATGATTCCATTCGTCTTAGAATTTTTCAGAGAACACTTAGAGGTGCGGCATCAAAATGGTACATTGAACTGTCATGTAACTCTTTTGTCGACTTTAACTCTCTTTCCATGGCTTTCCTAAAACATTTCCAGTTTCCTCTACGATACGAGACTAGTACAAAAATTTTGACCTCTCTCCAGAAATCCTCTTTTACCCACATCTCTGATCATATTCATGAGTGGAGATGACAAAGACAGTTGATTAAAGCTCCAATTCTGGACCAACTCCTCGTGGATTGGTTTACAAAGTCACTCTTGCCTCCCATTGCCCACGATGTTTCTATGGGAAATGTAGTTACTGAGGAGAAGGATATCAACCGTGTGTAGTATTTGGACTTGGTTTCCTCCCAGTCCAACAAACTTTATGATCTGATCCCTAATGCTCCTCATTCTTCGAATGATCCGTCAAGACCTACTATGGAATCTAGTTTTGTTCCAAACACCACAACTACTTCCTCTTATTCTCAAACCTCCGAGGTGAATGCAGTCCAATCCACTTCATCTCTGCAACCAGGAGGTAAGAAGAAAAACAAGGGAAAATCCAAGAGACCCTCTAACGAGCAGGATAATCCTAAGTCTGATGATAATCAACTGACAAGGAAACCTACATTTACTTGTATGATTTGTGAGGAATAACACTACATGAAATACTGCCCTCATCGTGAGGTTGTTGCTAAATATCTTAAGGGTACCTCCCAACCGGTTCAATAACAACACTTTGTTGCAAAAAACCCTATTCCTCCACAAGGAGGTGACCCAGGTCATTCCCACCATGGGGATGCTTCCACAAGCACCTCTGAGGTTTACATGTTTAAGACAATTACTATCACAACTCGTGCAAATACTTATGACACCCCTTCAGGTGATCAAACTAAAGGGAAGTTTGTCTACCAGTTTTCTAACTCTACTCCTCCTCCATCTTCCAATCCTCTTCAGATTGAGAAGTCGATTCCTGACACAACATTGCGCCCACCCAAGAGCGTAATTCGAAAAGAGACATTTAATCCAAATTCCCATGTTGTCGAAAACTACAACATCGTTGAAGATTTGGTGCAAGTGCCTTGCGCTATGTCAACCTTAGAAGTTCTACAAAACTGTCCAAATCAACGTAGAACCTTGTTGTCAGCCATTGGAGCCATGAATCCTAAGAAGTTGAACCTTAACCTAGAATATTTTAAGGAGAAAGTCTCCCACCACTTAGCATTCCAAATTCAAGTTTTGGTTTGTGGAAAGAACATCCATCGTACTATTTTGGATGAGGGAGATTCAACTTGTGTCATGTATTTTCCTTGTTGGAAATCCCTTGGTTCTCCTACACTTATTTTGTCCCCAACCACCCTGAAAGCGTTTGATGGACATGGTTTGCAACCTCACGGAGTCTTGAAATATTTTGTGTGACTTTGAAGGGTAAAATTGTTTCAGTTGATATCGAAGTAGTCGATGCGCCCCTGGACTATAATTTGTTACTTGGTCATAGTTGGTTTTATGCGATGATTGTCATTGCATATTTTGTGTTTTGTATCTTACGATTCCCCATCAAGGCAAGATTATCATTGTTGACCAACTTGCGTATACAACTCCAGATCTCAACAATGTCGCAACAAATAATGTCCTTTTTCTAGGACAAAATAATTTTGAGATTGTAGTAGGTATTCTCAAGGATTCCTTGCTCATGGGGGTTTTTCCTTTGCTTGCTCCTCCCATTGTGCAGGTTTCCACCTTAAACATGATTTTGACTCAGGCACGACAATCCTTTGATTCATCTCTTTCGTTGGTAGTACCTAGTCTCGACAAGCATAGTTCATTGTCCTTGTCAAGTTCGTTAAAACAAAATGAAACTAAACCCCCTCCTTTACAATCGATTCTCACTCTAGATTGAGTACTTGAACCTTCTTTTCCTTCGCCCAATGAAATTGTTTTCATTGGTAACTGAAAACCTAAACGAGGAAGAAAGAAGATTCGTTGGAGGAAACGCCGCTTGGAAGGTAGGTCTCCAGCCTCTAGACATCATGCTAGAGAAAAACCACCAACTTATGCCAAAGAAGTTGGGGGGAAAATACCTCTAGAGAGACACGCTGCTAGGAGTGATCCTCATTCGAAGGTCATTCCCATTGTAACTAATCCGGATTTTATGAGAAAAACGAAATGACTACATATTATTACCAGATGCTTAACACAAAATAACAGAGATACAGTAAAACTGGTTTTCTATTCAATAAGGAAATAAGCTGAAACTGTAAAATGCAGCGGAAAACAAGCTTACTGGAATGGTGGCGGCTTATCGCTGAGAAGAGATGTGACGGCTACGCTCATTCACAAGAAGATGATTACAATGAGGCTCTCAAGGCATTTTTACAATAAATAAGAGTTTCAAAAAACCCTAAACATCCAAAAACCTAACCCTAGGAGATGAAGCGCCAAAAGTCATGTGGGCCCCATTTGGGTAAGTCAATACATCAACTTCTCGGGGTCGTAACTTTTGCATACGATCTCTGTTTTAGGCGTATGATAGCCCATTGGAAATATCTATCTGAGGAATACAACAATTGCGTAAATTTTACGACCGCAACATACCCCAAAAAACGTCATTTAGGGCCTCAAAACGGCTCTGGAAGTTCAGGACCCGAAAAACTGCTAAAAATAGTAAATTATCAAAATTGCTAGAAAGTTTTTTTGAGCCAGCTGGAAAAGGTGGGTGGCCACCGATATCCACCTGGATCAGTAACGTAGTAGTATTTTTCTGGAGCGATCTTAGTCTATTTACTGAGCCTAGTCTTTGTTCTTTCTCGTGCTCATAAATACGTGAGAATGTGACCTAGTATACTTTTATCACTTTTTCGGACTCGTAAAGGTTATACGAAAAAGGAACTCTTTGGAGTCTCCTTTAATCTCTTTTCAGACTCTCTAAACATGAAAATATTTTCGAGTGATCTTGCTTCCTTTCACACTCATTAAAAGGTTTGAAAGGGCGTCTTTCGGGTGATAGTTTATCTCTTTTTCGGCCTTGTGAGACTAATTACGAAAAAGGAACACTCTAATCATGCATGATTAGAAGAGTTCTTCGTTGTATCGTTTTATAATTTTTCAGACCTCGGAGACTAAACATCACAAAAAAGGACAGCCCTAGAGTCACCTTTAAGTTCTTTTTAGACTCTCTAAACATGAAAAACCACCGATTTTTCCTTCTCTAGACTCGCTAAACTACACATTGAAGGACCCATATGGGAACGAACCCTTACTTCTTCCAGTTTGTTAAATAAAGGAAGAGTAACTTACCAAAGCTGAGTTATATAGAGCAGGTGTCACCCTCCTCGAGCTCGTTAAATGAAAAAGAGGTACTCATCTATCCAGGTGGAGGGGGAATTGAAGGAAGTGGGTCAAGTTTTTTGGGAATCCTTCATGGCAGCTATTGTCACCCTTGAACACGGCACATGTTTGTGTCTCGTATTACAATTGGGTAATTCGCTTGTCTCTGATTCATACCAATTCCATGTGTTTCCATATGTTTTCGTCCAGTCGAAGAGTGCACTTATTTCCTTCACATTACATTCTTGGTACTCGTCGAGTCAATGTTGCCAAGTCAGTTGTCATGCCTCATCGTGTTCAAGGGAATTTTCACTTCAAACCATCCATCTTCATTATTTCCAGTTTCCATTTCATGTGTTATTACATACTCATTCGATTCACCATATTACATCACTTTCCTGTGTCAGTTTTGTGTCGATGATGGGGGATACATCAAGGCCCTCCTTCGATGAATATTTTCTTGTCAACTTCTACACATCATCTGGGAATTAGAATTAGAAACCAGTAAGTACCTTGGGACCTGCATGCCTCAATGGCAAGCCTCCTCACTTTCGACAGTAGGTTTACATCATTGAACTCTGATCGGATGATTCCATGAATGTTCATCCTCAACTCATTTATTCACATTTGTTGGAATGTACTAGGGTACCTTGGAATTCATTGACATCATTGGTGATTTCCCTCGCACTTGTTAATGGTTTACCTCAATTATCGATAATCAAGTGGTTTATATCATTTTAGACGTCAAATCATCTATTCACATGGTTGGATTCATACCACATTGGGATTGGGACGAAGGCTCGGGGTTGAGCGTTCACTCTGTTATATGCTCTTCCCAGGCTATGAATGAGATCATTTAAGCATGTTGATATATAGAATGTCACATATATCCACATTGTATTGATATGTGGCTATGTTTTATCATCTCATATCTCCACTATGTATTTTTCGTGGCTACGATCAGTTCATGTCATGGAGGTATGGATCCACATTGTATCTTTGGTGGCCATATCCTTAGTCAATATTTTTCATGGATCCGTAGTGTATTGGTCGGTGGTCGTGCTTTGAGTCATCTCGTATTCCAAGCATAGGTATGCATGCCTCGGAAATGGAACATATATTAATATTGTTTGATGGTTGTTTGCAGGTTCTTCCAGGTTCTCCAACTCCACTTCCTTGCATTGAATAATTGTAAAGTGTTTCGTCCATCAGTTTCTCTTATGACCTCACACTTTAGGGGGAAATATGTTACACACCAAAATGCCACACTTAAGTACCTCACCCTAAGTGTCGCAAGTGTCATGAAAGTTTCACATACACTGACACCATGAAAGAACATTTGTCACAACCCCTAGTCAATGTGGAGGATAAATATATTATATGAAGGTCAAATTACTATGTGCACATGAATTAATTATTAATATTCATAGAAAGGAAATTAATTTAGTGTGAGAATCCACCTCACATTTAGTTTCCTATTTTCAAGGAGAGGTTGAGAATATCATGGATGGTTGAGATATTTTCTCAAACCAAAATCCTAATTTAGTGGATCTTGAGAGATATTTTCTCCCTAAAATACTTGAGAGATATTTTCTCCCTAAAAATCTTTGAGATCCCTTTTTAGTGGAACTTATGAGTGATCTTCTCCATGGTGGTTAAGCCTCCAAATCCTATATAATGAGGGCTTTCCATGGATAAAGGGAGAAATATTTTGGACATCAAACTTATTATCTTGGGAGCATTTTGAAAGGGTTGGATGAGGAGGAATTGGAGAGGTTGTTGCAACTATATCTACAGATTGTAAGTGACTTTTTAATTTTCTCATTAATATATGCTTGGCCTATTCCCTTCTATTTTTTGTATCTTTACATATGCTTGTCTATTGTAAATGAATTTGTTTAATCTAGTATGCTAGAGTAGGAGGTGTCTCTTTGTTTTCCATGGTTTTGCAGGTATCAAGTTGTGTGAACGAGTTTGGAGATCAATCTCAAATTGGAGCAGCAAGAACAAACACTAGAAATAGGTATGATCACCTTTCCTCCTTCTCTCTTTTCAACTAGTTAAGCAAATCTCAAAGGGATGTTAGTGTCCATTTGCATCTTTCTGTCTTGGTATTAGGGGTCATTAATCCAAGGAAAGATCCACATGTCCACAATAGGATTATTCTGTAGCAGTGGTGCTTTAAAAAGTTTGACCCAAACACAACAACCATCATAAGAAAGCACGGAAGGTGAATAACATATATGAGGCTTGAGGATATTAGCACGAGGTACCACCTACCCACACCTACATGTGCCTTCAATGATCCATTCTTAAAAAATTTTGCTCAAAGCAATAAAGGTCCAACTAAATTAATGAAACAATGGGGGGTATATGAGGACATGACTCTCAAGCAGGGACAAAATTTGGTCCCCACATAGGAATTCAAAGCACCATATAAAAATTTTGTTGCTATGTTGAACCAATTGTACGGTGAAGAAAAAATCTCACACTTTCAGACATATTGGATACCCTTGGCCCATACCTTCGTAAAAACACGACAAGTGTTCAATTGGGCATATATCCCAACTTTCAACATATGTATCCACGTGAAAAATGTTCCATGTATGAGAAATCCTTGCTTTTATATGTCAGCCTACCTGATTGATTCCATTTGTTCCTCTGTGCAATTTCTTGATCTCGGGTGGAACTGGGACCAGGACCAACCCCCTATGCATGTGTATTGCTTCGAATTATGGAGCATAAATTACTAAAGGTATTTTTATGACATATGTAACTACTTCCTCACCCCTCTTTATACTGTAATTGTTGGGTTCCCAAGGCACATAATATCCAATGAAGCTAGGGATGGGATGAAAGGGGTAGCATATTGGTATCTAGGAAAATACTACTCATACATTCGGGTGTATGGCACCACTAGGGCCCCACATATTTTACCTTACTTTGTCCCAGATCGTCTTATTATGAGAGAAATTTCTTACCAAACCATGGGAATGGGGGTTACCTCTCTTCTCTTGAGCAGTAGCAAAACAATCTAGCCCATGTTTCATATCCACGTAGGGAATTACACCCTATCTAATGGTGTTCACACTAGAAAAGAAGCATATCCCCTACAAGATGTGTGCTTGTTTCTTGGAGAGCCAAAAGGTCACGATCCACATGAACTTGCAGTTGACCACATCAGATTTGTGGGTCTCACCCATTCTAACATACATGTGGTTGATTTTCAGGAAGATATGTTCAAATGAGTCATTTTTTATGAAGAGGTATTACAAAATTTACCTAATGGTGTTGCTAAACAAGAACTGAAATCTAAGCAAGAACAAATGAAGAGGGCCACAATTTAATAGTTTCAAAGAGTTCTATAAGAAGAGAAAAATGAATTGGACATCAAAGAACAAGAGAAGATCAAGAAGGCAGAAGAGTTAGAGAAAAAGATATTGCAATCTAAGGAAGAGTACCAGAGAAATAAAATCGAGGAAGAAGTAATAAAAAGGGAAAATGATATCAAAGCTGAGAAGGATGCCCACAAACAAAAGAAAGTTGAAGAATAATTTAAAAGATTGGTTGATGAGGCAGAAGCTAGAGTAGTGGTTGATGAGGCAGAGGCCAAAAAATTAGCTGAAGAGGTTGAGGCTAGAAGGAAAGCAGAAGAACAATTGAAACAACAAAAATAACAGGAATTTAGAAAGACCCTGGGCATCCCATCAACTCCCAATATAGGGATTGTGAACATTTCATCGTAGTAGAAGTACACTCCCCTCAATGCCATCCCAGGTGATTCTGACTTCTCTTCACAAATTATGAGTTTTGAAGGCACTATAGTGTCCATTGGAGATTATGATGACAAAACAAAGAGAATTGAGAAGAGGTCAAACAAAAGGAAGAGAGGAGAATATTCCAAGTCCAGATCATCTGTAGGGGGGTTTTGGAATGGAAAATTGGGCCTGGCCTAGAAGAGAATTATGTACAAGAAACTTCTTCCCTCCATGAATTTGCAAGATTGAATGCATCATTTTTTCTTGAGGTGACCAACACCTTGGGCACATCTCGAAACAGAATCAGACATTTGGAGGAAGAATTGAAAATTGTGAAGGATGATCTCACTTCATAATTTGAAAGAGCCACAAGGGTGGCTGAGACCCTCAACACAGAAAATATGAATAAAGCATTGCAAATGCAGAAGGATGAGATGAATGCAGAGTTTGAAAGAAGCACACAGACCCAACATGACACCCATGCTAGAGAATTGGAATTTGTAAAGTTGAAACTTGGTGATGAGATAGAACAAATAAAAAAGGAACACATTGAAGAAACTACCAAGTTGCAGGTATAATTGATTGAATATAAAATATTCATGGAGCAACAAAATTCCCTGATCCTGGGGTTAGAACAAGAAAAGAAAAAACTTGCAAAGGCTCAGGAAGAGAGAATGGAATCAACTCTCATTGTAGAAATTGTCAAGGCCAAGGCATTGGAGCTTAATGAGAAAATCAAATTCAAGTAGAAAGAATCCCTATGTCTGCTCAGTGATATGAAGACTGATCGAGATGATCAGTTGCAGCTACAAAATGGAATAATTGAAATCCAAGGAAAATATCAGGAGGTAAGTGATTCCTTTGATAAAATTCTCAATTGGAGAGAAATGTATGAAACCCCTCGACTACACTGCCATTGTATGCTAAGAAGGAAAAACTAAGGTATCAAGTTCTCTTTGATACCTGGAATCCTTTTTTGAAAAACATTGAAGTCATTCAAGAAATAACAACTAACACCTACAAGAAGTTGTGGAGTAGCTCAGATGGTCTCATGGAGGAATTTGGAATGCAGCAGATGCCCCCCATCGATGAGGAAACACTTGCCACAATAAGAATAGATGAGGTAGAGGAACATAGGGAAGTTAGCAAAAAGAACATTGAAAATTTAATTCAGGTGAAAAAATAATCTCTAGAAGAACACAGGTTGAAACCTACCAAGCTCATCAACATTGCTTAGGACTTTGTGAAACACACAAGATATGAATTACAGAAAGACGTTTCCACCAAAGTGTGTGAATGGGAATTAGACGTGGAGAAAATGAAATCAATCAAATTATAGGATATAATGAAAAATTATTCCCTCTAGGAAGAATATCACAACCATATGCAGAGGCAGAGTAGCTCGTAATGACACAATTTTTGTAACTGCTCCAGATGTCTCATTCCCCCTATTTTGTAATTTTATTTTGATTAGGAATGTGAAGAGTCATTTTTTAAAACTTCCATATGCCCATGATTGAGCCACAATAATGTAAACAATCACTCAAATAAATTATAAAAGGGCAGGACTGTCCAGGAAAAAGGGATTTTGGTTTTCCAATTGTATGAGAACAATATTATTGTTGTATGTCAATTTGAACCTGAGACATTTTGAAGATCTTGGTGCAAATGTGTATAAATGAGATTTTTTCTACTTATTCATGTTTATTTATGTGATGTGTGAATGTTATTTTTATGAACTATTTCTAGACTAATTTCCATATGTTTACAATTACCGTGATTTTCATTTTAAGTGTAGTGACAATATGATTGATTGGTGAATCAATTATTTGTTTCTAACTTATTATATTATTAAGTCTTCATATTTATTTCCTTTATGAATTATTTATGTGCAAGTAATACAAATATTTTACTGCACTTATCTTTTAGTTTTCTCATGATCATGATAGTATAGAATAGAATAGAATAAAAGTGAATCTTAGGACAGTAAGTAGTCATTTTAGTCTAAAATTAGTTCTTTAGAGTTTTAATTAATCTGAGAACCTTCAATTCTCAGATTCATATGTATATAGTTAGTTAGATTGGTAACTAGGAAAATAATATGGTTGGAAACATTATTCCAAATGAGATTAGGTCTAATTGGGACTTGCCATCGGGTGTTCTCCTTTACCTGTTTGAACGGGTCATTTTGGCCTGCCAACATAAAAGGAACTAGAAGGAGGCCATAGAACTGGATGGTTGCAAATAAAATCACAAACCCTTCCCATTATATTCCACAAGTAATCACTTCCTTGTCTAGTGTTTCCCATCAATTTCATTATGAGCTTGTTACCCTTCCCCCGTTGTATGTTGTGAACACATTGGCTCGGACCACTACTCAATGTGTTTCCACTCATCCCGAATCCATGGTATCTTCACCACAACCCTACATATTGACCATCCCGTAGATTGATACAATTTTGAGGCAATCCCAAGAGCGCGTAGACTGTTTCCTCACTAGACAGTGGAGCAGACAAATAGATCGACCTCCCATTGACTATTCACTGCCTCAAGTGCAGGAGAATACTCGCAGTGAAGATCCATTCTTCATTGGCCATTATGCATATCAAGAAAATCCTTCTATCAGAACACCATAATATCACATACCTTAGGATACATAAGATTTTACCGAGACTTATGATTTCGGACTTGAACATTGCCTGCTAGCTGGTGGTGTCGGTGGTGTACCTCCCTCTCCTCCTGAATTCCCACCTTATACACCAAGAAACGATTCAGAAGAAAACTCTGAGGAGGAAGAAGGACATGAGAGTGAACCAAAAAACAACCCATTACAAATTGTCATATATCAACCTCCCAATATGGTTGGAGATAATGTGAATCAAAATCCCCCTCCCTATCAGCCTTGGTTGGTTCCTGATGCATTCGTTGTACCCACAATTCTGCATGACATGCCTAAACTTCCTGAGAAATTTTTGATGAATTTTGACACTAACAGAAAATATTCGGCTAAAGACCACGTAAATAAATTCTTTCTTTATATAAGGCTACATGGTATTCGACATGAGTATGTTGTTTGTCGGTTGTACCCCCTTACATTCGAAAATAGGGCTTTGACATGGTTCTTCTCTCTAGAGGAAGCCTCTATTACTAACTGGAGAACATTTCAGACCATTTTTCTTAGGAAATTTGGGGAACATAAGACACTAACAACTTTAATCCTAGAACTGTCAAGAGTTAAAATGGACCTTAAGGAATGAGCCAATGATTACAATCAATGCTTCCTTGCCCTATGTAAATGAATCCCACGAGCCTCTAAGCCCAATGAAGATGTTAGACGTTTCCATTGAATTTTATACCTCTGGTCTACCCATGTCTATGGAGATGTTTGTTAAGAATGTTGAGAAAATCACTCTTGAAGCAACTTTTTAGGAATCCCTTAAACTTGAAAAGAACATGATGAGTTTAAAAGGGAATCCTAGCTCAGAACCATACAAACACAAAGGTAAAACCAAAGCTATTGTGTTTAAACCCTCAAAAGAGAAGAAAAAATTGATTCCATGGATATGAAGGCTCTCCAGATAATTGTTAAGAAACTCTCTAACGAACCGATAGACTTAAATAAGGGTGGTGGAGATGGGTCTTCCAGCTAGAAGAATTTTTTATATTTCCTCCCAAGAAAAATAAAAATTCTTCCCCAACCAATAAAACCAACCCTTCTCAGGAAAATGGAATTAACATGGAAGAAATTGTTCAAGCCTTACAAACTTGGGAAACAGAAGATATGACTGAGGTCAAAGATGAAGGTGAGGAAAATCAAGAAAAACAAGAACAGTCTCAGGAATCTCAATGAACTGAAGAGAAATAATTGAATTCATTTTGGGACATCACTTATGGTGGAGAGGAAGAAGAGACAGAGGAAATACACATGTCCCTAAATGTTGTAAGTACTAGAATCACAAGCAATAAAACCTCATCCGACACTCCAAACAATTCTAATCCTCCTACGACTACCACTCTCAGTACCAAACAAGTCTTTCTTCTACCAACACCCCTGCTCCCAATATTTTTAAAACACCGCCCTCCAATCATAATGTTTTTGATCAAACATTTAAGTCGAGTACTACTTCCATTTCCCCAAAAAAACTGGAATATGATTTCTTGGAAGATTTGAAGAAAACTAAACCCAACATTTATTTGTTTGAACTTATGAAACTTCCTCAGATTCAAGAATTTTTTATTAAAACTTTGTAGGGAAAGGATTCCTCTAGCACTAAAGAATTTAATGTAGGAACAAAGAAAGGAACAAACTAAAACAAGTCCATCTAGCAGTGATATTCCATCCAAGAGTCAAGTAGGCACAAATGCATCCTTAACCGAACAAAGGTCAAGATATGTTATCCCCCCTTTCCTAACTACCTTTTAAATATTTAATAGGAATGTTCATAACTGCATGGTAGACTCGGGATCTTCTTCTAATGTTATGCCTCTCAAATTTTGTGAAAAGCTTAATGTTAAGCCTGAGGCATCTGATATCCAAATCATACAGTTAGATAGAACTTGAGTCAAAGTGATTGGGGAACTAAAAAATGTTTTAATCAGAATGTATGCTAATCCTAAAATTCATAAAACTATTGACATTATTGTAGTATATATACCTAATCATTATTGCATGCTTTTAAGTAGAGGTTTGTCCGCTATGTTGAATGGATATTTTGCTACTGAATGGTCACATTTGTGGCTTCCTTCAATGGAAAGCTTAATCAGATTAGAATTGATAGAGAGAGAGAGAGATATGAAGCATGTGGTTATTGATTTGAATGACCCAAATGAACCTGTGATGTTTGACAATTCAATTTTGGTTAATTATTCATATGAGACATTTTTTGGGGAATTACACATCCGAAACATCCTCTTTCATGGAATGAAACACACAATCTGAAATCCTTCATTGCACTCATATTGTCGATTCAAATTGTAATATAGTAGAGCAGACTAACATTACTTCTAGTGTACAATCTAATATAATTTCTGAGGATGGATTAGAGATGCTCGCCAACTCTGCTAACCCCACTAATCCAAAAATAAAATAAAATTTGAAATCAATTATTGAACCAAAAAAGGGGGATCCTAATATGTGAACGTTATTTCTTGATGGATCCAAATATTTAGAAGGTGCAGTTGTTGGTTGCATCCTCAATGATCCGGAAGGAAAGAAAACATTAATTACATGCAACCTAGAATTCCAATGCACCAACAATATTGTCGAATATGAAGCTTTGCTACAAGGATTGAAAAAGGTAGTAGAGTTGAAAGCAAAGAAAATTAAGGTATTTGGTGATTCTAAAATTGTCATAAGTAAGGTAAGGAATATTATCCATTGTCTTTCAATTCATATTGAAAATTATTAGCAAGAGGTATGGGAGCTAATAAAAATTTTGTTGTGTTTAATATCAGTCACGTTCCTTGTTCTCTAAACTGTGATGCAGACTTACTTGCTAATGTTGCATCTAGATTAATACCGTCATAAGGATTAATGCCCGATACTTTTTCTGTTGAACTTTTTTATAGACCATCAATTCTGGACAACATAACTAGTTGGAGAGTCTTTGACGATGACAACCATATTATTAGCTTCTTACACCTCAAAGACACATTCAAATACTTTGTTATAGATGAAGGTCAACATGATCAAATGATGAACATTGATGTTGTTTATCAACATCAACAAAGAAATCAACTTGGTTCATCCAACAACATCCCCAAGAAGGTGGTGAGGTTGGAGAAAATTTATGATCTCCAGGATAAGTTCAAGAAGGAAACAAACCGCAAAACCAACAACTCATCAATGCAATTTGAATTAGTAAATTTGGGAACAAGTACTACACCTCAAAATATTGATATGGGAAACAATTGTTCTCATGATGAAAGGAAATCGTTCATCAAATTGTTCAAATAATATAAATATATCTTTGCCTGGACATATGAATACCTCAAGATTTATGACACAAAGGTTATACAACACGTCATTCCTATGAAGCCTCAAACAAAACCTTTTCAAAAAAATCTAAGGAATATGAATCCCAATATTGAACCACAATTCAAAGCAGAGTTGAACAAGTTATTAGAAACCAAGATTATATTCCCAGGAAGGCACACTCAGTGGCTTGCTAATCAGTGGATTGCTAAACTTGTACCGGTAATAAAGAAGAATGTGGACATAATGCTTTGCATTGATTTTAGAAACTTAAACAAAGCCTCTGAGAAAGACAACTATCCAATGCCCCCTATGGAGAAAATCATGTAATGTGTATCTAGTTCCGAGAATCTCTCATTACTAGATGGATTTTCTGGTTACAACCAAGTTTTGGTTGCTCACAATGACCAATTGAAAAATTCTTTCCAAACCAAATGGGGAACCTATGCATACAAGAAAATTCCATTTGGTTTGATTAATGTTGGGGTAACTTTCTAGAGAGCGATGGACATTCATTTTATAGGCTTGATCGGGGATTGTGTAGTGTTATATTTAGGTGATGTTTCTATATTCTCCAAATATAAGAAAGACCACATAACCCATTTGAGAAGAGTGTTTAATCAGTGTAGAAGATATGGCATATCCCTCAAACCCCAAAAAATATGTTTTTGCAGTTGATGAAGGTAGACTCTTAGGTTTCATAGTTTCCAAGCGTGGTATGAAAATTGAGCCTGAAAGGACTGAATCCATTGCCAAAATTCCTCCTCCCCATAACAAGAAAGTAATGCAATCCTTCCTGGGGAAGATAAATTTTGTGAGAATATTTGTCCCTAGATTTGTTGAGATGGTGAAACCCCTTCAAGACATGATTAAAAAGAATGCATAATTCAAATGGGGACCTAAGGAAAAGGAGTATTTTGATCAAATCAAATCAGAAATAGCACAATCCCCCGCACTTTTGAGCCTTGATTTTAGTAAAGGGTTTATTCTCTACACCTTTTCTTTAGACATCGCATTTGTAGTTGTTCTAACATAGAAGAATCAGGAAGGAGATGAATTCCACGTGGATTTTATGAGTTCAGGTTTACAAGGAGCATAATTGAATTACCTAAAAGTGGACAAACATGCCTATGTTGTATTCAAAGTTGTAAAACACTTCAGGCCTTATTTGATAAAATCAAAGAATAAGGTCATTGTCCCTTATCCCACTGTAAGAAATCTCTTGGTGCAGAAAGATATAGGAGAAAAAGGAGCTAAAAGGATAACAACTTTACAAGAGTATGAACTAGAGATCAAACCTACTAAAATTGTCAAGGGGCAAGGGTTATGTAAACTAGTTTCTGAATCAGTGAGTGATGAAGTACATGAAGATGCATTGTATCAAGACCAAGAACTTTTTGAAAGAGAAGTTTGTTACATTCCTATTAATTCCAACCAATGGTACTATGAAATAATATATTATTTAACCCATGGGTGAGCCCCACATTATTTGGAACCAAAAAATAAGAGGTCTCTTAGATTCATATCAGCTTAGTATCAACTCATTCAAGTGATGTTATGCAAAAAAAATTATGATGGTGTTTTCCTGAGATGCCTTGAGAAGAGAGATGCAAACAAGGTTTTATTTGAGCTACATGTTGGCCCAGCTGGTGGACATTTTGGAGGTGACACTATTGCTCATAAGATATTGTAGGCTATTACTAGCCTACTCTATTAAAATATTCTCACACATATACAAGGAAATTCCAAGAATGCCAAAGTTCAATTGGGAGAGAAAATAAATTTGCATTTCCCCTGCAACCTGTAATTATAGAACATCATTTTCAACAATGGGGTCTAGACATGATCGGGGAAATTAATCCTAACTCTTCTTTACTACAGAAGTAATTTTTTATTTCCATCGATTATTCACCAGATGGACTGAAGTTATCCCCTTGAAGACAATCAATGAAAATCAAGTGATATCTTTCCTTGAATATCATACTATCACTAGGTTTGGTGCCCTTGAGTCTTTGTTTTTTTATAATGCCAAGTAATTTTATTCCCTCATATTAACTGAATATGTTCTTAAACAAAACATTAAAGTTAAATATTCATCAAACTATTATCCATAGGGGAATGGGATGGTTGATTCAACCAATAAAAACCTGATCAAAATCCTCTATAAAATTGTCAATGAGCATCAAAGTAACTGGCATTTGGCTCTCTAGAACTCCCCGTGGGATGACAGAGTCACACCCAAGTCCTTTATCGGTAATTCTCCCTTATTTCTAGTATATGGACAAGAATCAAATTTTCCTACTCATACCTTCCTGGCCTCATTGCAACTTGCTCAATCTGTCCAAGATGAAACTTGCCTAGTAATGCAAGAAAGGTTGAATATGATTTTGAAAGTGGAAGACGAAAGGGAAAAGCCAAAATGAACTTAATTCAACATCAATAAAAAGTGGTTTGATAAATCATTTGTGGGAAACAAATATTTTTAGGAGGGAGACATTGTTCTTAAATGGGACAAAACAAATGAGTTGAAAGGAAAACCTACAAAATTCCAAAAGTTATGGTTTGCTCCATATCTAATCCATTAGAAATTTGGGCCTGGAACTTTCAAACTTAGAACATTGGATGGAGATAAGGAAGAGATACCTATCAATGGTAAAATTCTCAAAAGATACTTCTCCTGATCACCTTCGGTGATATAGTCTTGTACATAGTAGGTTCTCTGAAATTTCCTTTTTCTTATTATGTAGTCTTTATTTTAGTCAACCTTTTCTTTAGTTTTGTTTTTCCCTACCTTTTTTTGAAATTTCCTTTTGTCCCTTTTCAGTTTAGAATAACAATTTTTTCTCCATCCCCGACCAATCAGTCTCTTTCATAACATAAACCTAATACAGTTTAATCAAGTTAATGTATTTCCCTATGAAAATGCCTTTCATTTTGAAGCAGTTTAGTTATCTTGTGATCTGTACTTATCTTGATGATTGATGGTTCTACAGAAAGGAGGAACATGTTACCTATGCCAAAAGGAAACTTCAAACCTATAGAATCAACTCCTTTAGGAAGTCCATAACATTAATCCTTAACTGTGTGATCACTCTCATATTATGCCTATTTTAGACTCAAATTAAGGAGAGGTCCTACCTTCAGGTGTCTTCTGCATAATTCCAGTGAAACTTATATCCCAAAAATATAATGCATTTGTGACCCATGTGGATGGACCCATGAGAATAAAATAGCTGACGGGGACTAGCATATCAAAGTAACTCTCGTATCACCCAGATTCCTATTAACCCATGTTGTAAAAGAAATACATAAATCACATATCTAAAAGGGTGAATGCTAAAAGCAAAACCATCAGGAAGTTGAAAGAATTATTAATAGTGTGGGAAGCGCAAGTAAGCCCGCCAGGGCTATGGATGCGCATTAGCAACGAGGCCATGCTTGCATGATACCAAGGCAACTTCGTCAGGGCTATGGATGCTCACTGATAGTGAAGCAATGTCGGGAAAGAGAGGTGATGAACACACTTCAGTCCATAAACAGTCAAAAAATACTCCTATGTGGGGTCTCTTTCCATATGATCTGTGTGCATTTCAAAATGAATGAAGCATACTTTAATTCTCACCTTCATTATGCAAAATATTATTTTTGATAGGTCACCTTTATGTTTTGTTCTCGGGCTAGATGATGTGGGATCCATAATCTATACACTGTTAACAAATTGTTTAAAAGGTCAAATAATTGTACTGATGTGTTTGAGTTGATTTATTTTGGGATCAGAGGTAATTGGTTCTTCTCAGTAAGTCACCATTTGTTATGACTCCACACAACAACCCATTTTAAAAAACTTGGGTTCCCTCTGTTCTAAATTATTTACAAGGTACTTTATTTCTACTTTATTGAAAAGGTGTTGGTATGGAGAAGTTGTTCCTATTTCTTATACAGTCTATGAGTCTTCCCGTTAATTTCTATCTGCAGATAGCAGTCAAAAAATGGCCTCCTCGACACATCAATCAACCCTTCGTCCCAGAGGTTTATTGTTTCCTCCACTTTCTGCAAGCACTTGAACTATGTTTTCAACTTAATATGCTCAAGAGATTTCACACTTATGCCTTTCAGCCTAAGTATCAATTGAGATAAAACTAACTTATCGTTATCATATTCCGACATAAAACTTTCTAATTTCGAAATTAGAAAGGGATCTGTCGGAATCATCTATATCAGAATATTTTTCCTCACAAATAAGTTTTGACTCCTACTCATACACTCTGATATCCCAAGCGTACAATGTATTCTTTAGTGTTCTACGTGGAAACCAATTGTTGGTCGGGGATAAATAATGAAGTACTAAATATTCGAGGTCGACATAACTCATGTGATGATAATATTATGATGTGGCATATTGGGATTAGTCGTCAACCCTCTTAACAACACTTGTGTGACTATCTATCTCCTTGTCTTTCGGGATGACACACTTTTGGAAGAAATGGAATACACTTTTGACACCACCTCCATCGCAGTTCTAACGTTTCTAGGGTCTTTTGAACTCCAAATCATAAATTCCAACAAAATACCTTTAAGTCTTTACAACTCTTCGTTGTCAACATGCAAATTCATGCTAAAAGGGAATATACCTTCAATATCTTTCCATCAAGGTATCCGCCGATCTGTGTTATGTTTACCTTTGATGATATGACTCTGATGGGGCCACCTATTAAAACGACTACATTCATATCATGTTGACACACGAACCCAGGCGGGATATGGAATATTCTTCCATCCCTTCTCCTTCGGAGAAAAAAATGATCCATGAACTTTCCAGATCCGATGGAAATGACTCTAATAACCATTTTTTGAACTTAAGCCTCCTCTTTGAATCCAATATGAATATTCATATGATATTCCCTCATAAATCACATTAATGGCAGAGATTATGCTCTGATTTTGAAACGGTCCTTGTACACAAGTGATTTATTGCACATTTGGAGTGATTTAATGCATATGAGTTGACCCTAAACCCTGATTTTTCACTATGTCTTCTTATGTAAGCTGGTAAAGTGATCTAGCTCCTTGTGATTATATCTGTAGCGCTCTGTAACCATTTTTTCAACTAAATCGTATGTATTACGCTTTTTCTAAAATTACCTGTCTCTTTACAATCGGCTCATTATTTTATTTTGATTAATTCATGTTTTAATTTGGTTGATACATGATACAGAGAGCATTGCACCATGGAAATTTAGAATCCTAGTAGATCCATAGGCTCTTTCTACTTTCCATCAACCTCTACACCTGAAACTTCTTCTCACCAAGCATAGGTTCTGGTAACAGATACTAACCATCACATTGGAGAAGACTGAAGCCTTAGGTATGAAAAATTTTACTGGATCTTCAACACCGGGGATTTTTCTTCAGTTGACAAAGACTTTGAAATATATAAGAACATACAAAAGAGACGCATTCATGTAGTGGTTTCCCGGACGACCATGTTCCCTTACAATGAAGCAGCCTAGTGGTGCTTTAAACAGTTCGACCCAAACACAACAACCATCCTAAGCAAGAACAAAAGGTGAATAACATCTCTGAGGCCTAAGAATAGTAGCGTGAGGTACCACCTACCCACACCTACATGTGCCCTCAATGAGCCATTCTTAAAAGGTTTCTCTCAAACCAATAAAGGTCTAGATAAATTAATGAAACATTGGTGGGTAGATGAGGACAAGAATCTCAAGCAAGGATAGAATTTGGTCCCCACATAGGAATTCAAAGCACCATATAAAATTTTGGTTGCTATGTTGAAATGGTTGTATGGTGAAGAAAAAATCACACACTTTCTGACATATTGGCTACCCTTGGCCCATACCATCTTCAAAACAGGACAAGTTTTCAGTTGGGAATATATCTTGTCTTTTAACATATGTATCCATGTGAAAAATATTCCAGGTATGAGAAATCCCTACTTTATATGTCATCCTACCTGATTGATGCCATTTGTTCCTCTGTGCAATTTCTTTATCTCAGGTGGAACAAGGACCAGGACAACCCCCTGTGCATGTGTATTGCTCCAAGTTATGGAGCATAAATTACAAAAATTATTTGTATGACATCTGTAACTACTTCCTCACCTCTCTTTATACTATTATTTTTGGGTTCCCAAAGCACAAAATATCACATGAAGCTAGGGGTGGGAGGAAAGTGGTAGCATACTCATATAAAGGAAAATAATACTCATACATCAGGGTGTATGCCCCCACACATTTTACCTTGCTTTGTCCCATGCCATATTATTATGAGATAAATTTATTACCAAACCATGGGAATGGGGGCTACCTCTCTTCTCTTGAGTAGTAGAAAAAACTCTGGCCCATGTTTCTTATCCACATAGGGAATTACACCCTATCTATTGTTCCTCGCGCTAGAAAAGAAGTAGATGATCTACAATATGTGTGCATGTGCCTTGGAGAGCCAAAAGGTCATGATCCACATGAGCTTGCAGTTGGCTATGTCATATTTGTGGGTCTCACCCATTCTAACATACGTGTGGCTGATTTTTAGGAAGACAAGTTCAAAGGATTCATTTTCTATGAAGAGGTCTTACCAAAGTTACCTAATGATGTTGCTAAACAATAACTAGAATCTGAGCAAGACGAAATGAAGAGGGTCACAACTAAATAGTTTCAAAGACTTATACAAGAATAGAAAAATGAATTGGACATCAAAGAACAAGAGAATATAAAGAAGGAAGAAGAGTTAGAGAAAAAGAGACTGGGAGCTGAGGAAGAGTACTAGAGAAAGAAAGTTGAGGAAGAAAGAATAAAAAGGGAAAATGATATCCAAGCTACACAGGATGCCCTCCAACAGAAGAAAGTTGAAGAAGATGCTAAAAGGTTGGTTGATGAGGCAGAATACAAAAGATTGGATGATGAGGTAGAGGCAAAACGATTAGTTGAAGAGGCTAAGGCTAAAAGGAAAGTGGGAGAACAATTGAAACAACAAAAGTCACAAGAATTGAGTTAGTGACACAACACCCGTACCTCAGCAAGTTCTACACGACTTCCCGGTCTAAGGATTGTTCTTAATCTCCCCTTTGAGCCTGATTGACTCCTTGATTCCCCGTCAGAATCTTCAATAGACAAGTGTTTCCACGGGTACTTCTTATGAGTTACGCCTATGCGAACTCTTACCCACTTGGCCGGCTGATGTGACCACGACCTTCACCCGAAAGGTATTTCAGGTTTCACGACTCTGCGATCCCTGATGTGAGCTCCTCTGACTCCTTCAATATCCGAAACCTCGAAAAGGGATAATAGATATTTGACTCCCCCTTAGATTTTCCTGATATGACCCTCAACTGTGGTCTGGGGCCCAAATGTTTTGGCACCTTGGTATTTCGCGTATCGACGAATTTCAGTGCAATAACTCCCTTCGTCTGGTGGTCGAAATCGTGATAACTTCCCATCACAAATCGAAGGCTCTAATATTCCCGCGATCTGATGGTATTGATTCTATTGGGACTTCGTGAATCGGGAGTTCGAAACTTTTGAATCCAAGTCACAACTTCTTCCATGCCCCGAATTCCAAAATGACGAAATTCAAGCATGAGATCAACGGTTCTCGTTGATCCAAATCCAAAGGCCACTACTCCTCCTGAGCTTATGAGCGCTAAAAGACACTCATCCTTAACCCTCCCTCTAGTCTACAATATCCAATGGTCCATGGAACTTCAATGATTCTCCCTCTGAGAATTTCAACCGTCCGTTCAGAATTCTCAAAGACTCCTGCCCAATTACTTTGGCGTCTTTCCTCCTAAGCTTGTTTCTCTACGAGGTAATTTCATACCTCGTATTTCCTTTAACTTCTCTAAATTCTCTATTCTTCCTGAGCTTGACCTTTTCTATAGATTCAAAGTGTCAAAAGGGTTTGTGCACGCACTCCTTGCGGCATTCGCAATAACCTCTGGTTATTTAAAACCTCCAACTCTGTGCACTTCCCTGCAACAACAGTTCTTCAACCCTTCTCCTTGGTTGAAAAAGTCTAAGACTTAAACCGGCCTGCGTACTCCTTTCATGGCTCTTTTTCTATGCTTTCACTTATGTGGGTATAAGAACAACGATATATCTCCTTACCTTTCCTGAGATAAAACTCAGAACTCTCGTCAACGCACTCCTTGCGGACTCTCACTGCACTCCTCGCAGGATTTTTCAGGAAGAGAAACAATTGAAACTTATACTTCTCCTCTCACAGAATTCATTCATTCAACATGAAATCATGATCATACACACATATAGCATTGAAACAAATGCATAACAGAGAATATAAGAAAACTGTAAACATACCATTCAATGGATGCAAATAGTAACCATGACAACACCATGAAATGGAATCAAAGTATTCTTATATTAATTCTGGTGCTCCTATACATGGATTCAATAGAAACAACTATCTGTTTATACAACCTTCTACAATATATATTCCTCTACTCTCCTATTCTCTTGCTCTATAGCTTACAATTACTATATGAGAATAATTCTTCTCCCCCCACAATACAATACATGCGAGGGATCTTTCTAGAGTTTTCCCTCCTATAGCTCTATCTATCTAATCGAAATTAAAAGCTACCTACTTTACATTCATTACAATTAAATGCCTCCATATCTGACAGATGAGAGCAATGCTCAAGATCTATTTTACAATATTTCAAACATAAATGCAAATACATCCTTCTATCTGTAACATTAATACTCCGTCTTTTGAAATTCAAAATGCCTTAAAAATGTGTGTTGGTATGTCTCCATCTGTCCTTCTCTTTTGCGCTTGCTTTGTTGGCTTGCTTATGATGCTCCTGCATTAGTTAGACACCAGGAATCCCATCAGCTCCCAATATGGGCACGAGGAACATTTCACCCCATGAATACACTCCCCTGAATGTTATCCCAGGTGATTCTTCCTTCTCTTCACAAATTCTAAGTTTTTAAGGAACTGTAGTGACCATTGGAGATTACTACTATGATGACAAAACAAAGAGCATTGAGAAGAGGTCAAACAAAAGGAAGAGAGGATAATCTTCCAATTCCATATCATCTACAGGAGGGTTGTGGAATGGAAAGTTGGGCCTGAACTAGAAGAGAATGTTGTACAAGCAACTTCTTCCCTCCATGCATTTGAAGGATTGAATGCCTCATCTGTAATTGAGGTCATCAATGCCTTGGGCACAACCCGAAATAGAATCACACAACTAAAGGTAGAATTGAAAATTGTGAAGGATGAGCTCACTTCAGAATTCAAAAGATCCACAAGAGTGGTTAAGACCCTCAACATAGAAAATTTGAATAAATCATTGCAAATGCAAAAGGATGAGATGAATGCAAAGTTTGAAAGAAGCGCACAGACCCAAAATGACACCCATGCTAAAGAATTGGAATTTTTAAAGCTGAAACTTGGTGATGAGATAAAACAACTCAAACAAGAACACATTGAATAAATTACCAAGTTGTAGGCAGAATTGACTGAATCTAAAAGATTCATGGAGCAAAAAAATTCCCAGATCCTGAGATTAGAACAAGAAAATAAAAAACTTTCAAAGGCTTTGGAAGAGAGTAGGGCATAAACTCTTGCTATAGAAACTATCAATGCCGAGGCATTGGAGCTTAATGAGGAACTCAAATTTGAGTAGAAAGAACTCCTATGCCTTCTCAATGATATGTAGACTGATTGAGATGATCAACTACAGTTGCAAGACAAAATAATCGAAATCCAAGGACAATAGCAGGAGGCAAGTGATGCCTTTAATAAAATTTTCAATTGGAAATAAATGTATGAAACCCCCCCAACTACACTCCCATTGTATGCTAAGAAGGAAAAATTCAGGTATCGGGTTCTCTTAGATACCTGGAAACCTTTTTTGAAAAACATTCAAGTTATTCAAGAAATAACAACTAACGCCTGCAAGAAGTTGTGGAGTAGATCAGATGGTCTCATGGAGGAATTTGGAATGCAATAGATGCCCCCCATTGATGAGGCAACACTTGCCACAATAAGAATAGTTGAGGTGGAGGAATGCAGGGAAGTTAGAAAAATGAACATTGGAAATTTAACTCATGTGAAAAAATAATCTCTAGAAGAATACATGTTTAAACCTGTCAGGCTCATCAACATGAATCAAGACTTTATGAAACACACAACACAGTACTTAAAGAAAGAATTTTCCACCAAAGTGTGTGGTGGGGAATTAGACGTGGAGAAAATACAATAAAGAAAATTAGAGGATATAATGAAAATCCATTCCCTTTGGGAAGAATATCATGACCAAATGTAGAGGCGGAATAACTCATAATGACACAATTTTTTTAACTTCTCCAGATGTATCATTCCCCCTATTTTGTAATTTTATTTTGATTAGGAATGTGAAGAGTTATTTTTGAAAACTTCCCTATTCTCATGATTGAGCCACAAGAATGTAAACAATCACTCAAAAAAATTATAAAAGGGAAGGATTGTCTAGGAAAAAGGGCTTTTGGTTTTCGGATTGTATGAGAACAATACTATTACTGTAAGTCAATTTGAACTTAAGACATTTTGAAGATCTTGGTGCAAATGTGTATAAATGAGTTTTTTTCTACTTATGCATGTTTATTTCTGTGATGTGTGAATGCTTGTTTTATGAACTATTTCTAGACTTATTTCCATATGTTTACAATTACCATCATTTTCATTTTTAGTGCGGTGACAATATGATGAGTTGGTGAATCAATTATTTGTTTCTAACTCATTATATTGTTAAGTCTTCATATTCATTTCCTTTATGAATTATTTATGTGCAAGTAATACAAATATTTGACTGCACTTGTCTTTGAGTTTGCTCCTGATCACGATAGTATATTATAGAATAGAAGTGCATCTTAGGACAATAAGTAGACATTTTAGTCTAGAATTAGTTCTTTACAGTTTTAATTCATCTAAGAACCTTTGATTCTCATATTCATATTTAGATAGTGAGTTATATTGGTAACCAGGCCAATAATCTAGTCGAAAATGTTATTCCAAATGAGAGTGGGTCTAATTGGGACCTTCCATCGGGTGTTCTACCTTACCTGTTTGAATGGGTCATTCCGGCCCGTCAACATAATAGTATAGAAATGAGTTGGAAGTGTAACACACATAGGAAAAATGAAATAATATCTCATACAATGAAATTGAGGTCATAATGTACCACTTCTTTTGACAATGAGTTATGGGGATAAATGTAATCATTATGAACATGTATCAATCTACTGTAGTGAGAAAATACTTCTCATTGATTCCTAGGAGGAAATGTGACCAAAAATTGATTAGAATATCCCACATACTAAGAAAAGTAAATAAACATTTGAGCAAATTAAGATTTACACTCAACCCTCACAATCTTAGTATCAATGCTCAACAATAGCTTTATTTCTAACTAGATTTGAAATAAATGCTTGATTCCCACTTCAATGTTGTCAATGATTGTTGGCTCAAACTAGAGATACTTCAATGGAGTGGATATATGGAGTGCCATGGGATAGGCATAGGAAATAAATTCAAGTGGATATATGGAGTGCCATGGGATAGGCATAGGAAATAAATCCACTTTATTAACCTACTATTAGAAAATTGAGTATATTTGGATTTAACCAAATTCAAAGAAGATATGGTTGAGCATTTATAGAGCATACATATTTCATTCCCAATGATATAGATTTGGATAGGTTAATATACTAAGATTAATCATAGATATAGAATCATCCATAAAATGTAGAAATTAGACAGTTGGAAATTCTCATGAAAACACTAAACCTCAAATGAATTTTCATGGTTCAAGGAATCGTTCCATGTATCACCAAACTATCCATGTTATTTTTAAAGGTTCAGTTAGAAGAATCAGTCTACAAAATTTCTAGAACGATTTCCACCTATGGGTGGCCATGATGCTATTATAATTTGTATTGGAAAGCACGTGTAGTAGAATTAACAAGACAAACAAGATATTTCCATATAAGTTCTCAATCAAATTATAACAAGAAATTCTAGAAATTAGCACAATTATTTTGCCAAACAATTGGCATATATGAATTTTAATTAACAACCCATTTACTCATAAATCCTACAACATTTTTATAGAAATATCATAATTGATATTGGAATTGCATTCATCGTCATAAAAGAATACCTTCATAATAATGAAGAAGAAGAAAATATATGTATCTTTTTCATAAATTGAGTCCCAAGGAAATTGACTAGGTGTGAACCATTTTCCTCCCAACCATAGGAAAATCCTTAATGGATTCCACCCCCAAGCTGGGCTATGAGGCCACCAAGGTCAAGAAGAGAAGCTTAATAATTCTAAGATCCACCAAGATAGCCACTATTGAATTCTATAATTAATTATTAAGATAGACTAGCTTTGGAACCCACTCTACTACCTCATACAAAAAAGGAATGCACTCCCTTATCTGCTCTCTAGTTCCTCAAGAATCCCCTTCCTCTCTATGCTCTCTAGAATGTGTATCGATTATTCTATCACTATATTATTTTATATTGAACCTTCAATACATGTATGGTCCTTGGAAAACAATTTTTGACTTCGGGATAACTCCCAAATAGGCCATCCATCTATAGGGATTTAAGAGGATATTACCTACTCATTCTTGGTTCCCAATATCACATAGCATTCCATCTCACATATATACATGGTTCCTGTGAGAGCTAGGTTGTTTCTCTTCCTTCCAACCTCTCTTTTCTCTTCAAGGACTCCCTCATTCCCTAGTTGTTGTCTCCTAGTTCGAATTTTCATCCATGAATGGTTGAATGCGGTGACAGGGAGGAGTCTTTCCTCCACTCCTTTCTTGATTCATTGATGGTAGGATATGGTTACTTGGAGAGGTAAAATTGAGTATAGGAGATAATTACTTGGAKTAATTAATCATTTCACTAATTAGMATAAACATTAGGATAAAGTGGCAATAGGACAATCACATGGAAGAGGGTTATGGATAGGTTAGGGATTTAAGAGGATATTACCTACTCATTCTTGGTGCCCAATATCACATAGCATTCCATCTCACATATCTACATGGTTCCTSTGAGAKCTAGGTTGTTTCTCTTCCTTCCAACCTCTCTTTTCTCTTCAAGGACTCCCTCATTCCCTAGTTGTTGTCTCCTAGTTCGAAT
The DNA here is from genome assembly GCA_009831015.1 of Picea engelmannii. Classification (NCBI taxonomy): domain Eukaryota; kingdom Viridiplantae; phylum Streptophyta; class Pinopsida; order Pinales; family Pinaceae; genus Picea; species Picea engelmannii. Next base: position 1,747,671 of record ML778478.1, on the reverse strand, counting down.
TTTCATCCATGAATGAGTGAATGCGGTGACAGGGAGGAGTCTTTCTTCCACTCCTTTCTTGATTCATTGATGGTAGGATATGGTTACTTAGGAGGTAAAATTGAGTATAGGAGATAATTACTTGGAGTAATTATTCATTTCACTAATTAGCATAAACATTAGGGTAAAGTGGCAATAGGACAATCACATGGAAGAGGGTTATGGATAGGATATGGAACCATCATAAAACATAGGTAAAAACCCCCTTGGATCCCCTTACCTTTCCCCTCTGGTGGAATCATAGCCTCATTGGTGTTCTCCCCCCATTCAGCCTTGAAACATTTTTATTACTTTCAAAATGGTCACATTTATAAGTCTTATAAATAGCCATGGTAAGTTTACCTCATAGCATAGAGAAAAACATAGTAATGAAAACCACAATTACAAATTATACATGATCAAGTTCAAGACTTACAAAGGGTCAAAACTGGGATTTTACATTAGTAGCTTTCAAAATCAAGTATTTTTCCTTCCTGCACTAAATTTGCATCAATGCCCTATCTCGAGGCATCACACTCCACAATAAGGTTTTTGTGAAGTCGCAAAATCAAGATTTATACACATAACCTCCTTAAGCAAAGCTTGGTTTGCCTTTCGAGTCCAAGAAAATGTGTCATTTTTCAATAATGTTGTTAAAGGTGTTTCTATTTGACCATAATTCTTGAAAAAATTGCGGTAATAACTTGTCAATCCTAAGAATTCTCTAAAATTCTTTAAGGTTTTTGGAATTGTCCATTCCACCATAGCTTTAATTTCGCTAGGGTCCACTTTGATCCCCTCATGAGATACAATATGACCCAAATATTCCAATTCTTGAACACCAAAGGAACACTTGGAAGGATTTGCATATTGTTTTTTCTCCTCCAATATTTTTAATACCATGTCCACATGTTGTACATGCTCTTCCCAACATTTGTTTTAGATTAGTATATTATCAAAAAATACTAACACAAATTTTCTAAGTAAGGGTTTCAGAATAGAATTCATCGAGTTTTGAAATGTGGAAGGTTCATTAGCAAGACTAAATGGAATCACCAAAAACTCATAATGACCATGTGTACTAAAGGTTGTTTTGGAGTGTAGAATGTGGTGAGTACCTGCACAAGAGATCTAGATAGCAAAGGAAAAAACACGGCTTGCAAAAGTGGGAAGACGAGAGACAAATTGGAGACAAAAGAATAGAACTATATTAACCAAATGAATGAATGATAATTTACACATGATATACTCCATATGGCTCAACTAATGCACAGTAGAAGAGAAGCCAATGCACCATAGTGGTGGTCTAGAGAGATATGGACACACACATGAAGTTACCAAAGTTAATTTCCACCTAGTCCTAGTTAGTGAGTCATGTATTCTTCAGTTAACTAAGTCACATGTGTGGAAGTGAGAGAAACTCATGCAATTGTTGGTGATAAAAATGAGGTTTCCATGCATGAGTGACTTCCACTAGTCTAAGTAAGTGTAACTAAGTGTAAATTACTCAAAATTGAAGAGAATAATCTCCTAGAATGTATGAGAGGTTCCTAAAAAATAGGAGACCCTGAATAATGACTAATAAACATAAGAAAAAAAGAAAAAATATCCTAGGTGTGTGTAATATCTCCAACACCCCCCCTGAACACTACTATTGGCTAGTGAATAATGGGTCCCAAAAACTAAGGACATGTTAGTTACATGTGAACAATGCAGCTAATGAACATTGAAAATAAAGTGAGGAAAGAAGGAAAACCTCATGGGGGAAACCCCCCCTCAAGGTACAATGCATCAAAAGAAGAGAAGATAGTTTCTAAGCAATTTTGTCCTTCACTCCAAGAAGATCGTGCAAAGAGTGAAAATTATGCTCAGTGAAGGTCTTGGTGAAGATGTCAGCAGACTATTTATAGGAAGGACAGAATTGCAGGTCAATGATCCTATCATGGAAAATATCTCTTATGTAGTGCATATGGATATCGATATGCTTTGTCCCTTGTCGCTACACTGTGTCTCTACAAAACTTGAAAGTACTCTAGTTGTCACACCAAATGATAATCAGTCTATGGAACTGTGAGCCAGGTGGATATCAGTGGCTACCCACCTTTTCCAACTCGCTCAAAACAGTTTTCTGGCAATTTTGGCAATTTACTATTTTTAGCAATTTTAACTTCTGAGGCCATTTTGAGGGCCTAAATGAAGGTTTTTAGGTATATATATTATCAATTATATTTGAAGGCATTATTGAGCCCCCAAAATGAATCTCCTTGACGATACCTTTCCAACGAGCTATCATACACCTAAAACGGAGATCGTATGCAAAAGTTACGACCCCAGGAAGTTGATGTACTAACTTACCCAAACGGGGCCCACATGACTTTTGGCACTTCATCTCATAGGGTTAGGTTTTTGGATGTCTATGGTTTTGGGAATTCCTGTTTATTGTAAAAATTCCTTCAGAGCCTCATTGTAATCATCTTCTTTCGAATCCGAGTAGCCATCACATCTCTTCTCGGAGATAAGCTTCCACCATTCTAGCGAGTCTTTCACTCTGTATTTTTACAGTCTCTATACATTTATTTCATTAATAGAAATCATGTATTACTGTATATATGTGTTTATGGTTGCATATCTAATACATTTATGTTATATTATTGAATATCTGCAATATCTCTGTGCATTTCTTTATTATATCTCCGCTCTCATTTCGTGTCGAAAATCATCCGGATTAAACTGGATGCCCAACTTTGTAAGGAAGTTATGTAGCCACAATTCTCGGATGGTAATGATAACTACTCCTCTGTACTCAGCCTCGACTGAAGATAGAGAAATATAATATTTCTTCTTACTCAACCAACAGATAGGCCCTGAACCCAAAATGAGAGTGTATCCGGATGTGTACTTGCGATCGATGCCATCGCCAGCCCAGTTATAATCAGTGAAGCCTATGACATCCAACTTGCAACCTGCTTCATATTGGATCCCATAACTGATGGTTCCATCAATGTATCTGAGGATGCACTTGGTATCCTTCCAGTGTAACTCATGTGGCTCCTCCATGTACCTGGAGACTACCCCTACTGCATATGATAGATTTGGTCAGGTGTGGGTGAGATACAAAAGAATCCCCACAAGTTGTCGATAGAAGGAATTGTCCACCACTGGTGTATCCAAACCATCCTCAAGTCTAACCCCAGATAAGAATGTTGTAAGTGAAAAATTGTAGGAATCTCTCCAAGATATCCCGAGCATACTTAGCCAGAGATGGATTGATTCCTAAGGCATCCTATATGATCTTGAGATGAAGAAATAAATGTAGTGGACTCATGTTCGTCATCAAAAACCTATCATGAAGAATTCCCTTGATCGACGCAATGGCTGAAATTGAGTTGTCGACGATCAAAATATCATCCAGATACATAACTAGGATCATAAGTGAGTCGGTGGTCCTCAACAAGTAGACATTTGTATCATACTTGCATCTGATAAAATTCTTGGAGAAAAATAAGGAGTCCATCTTTGTGTACCATGCTCTAGGAGCCTACTTGAGGCCATAGAGTGACTTTTTGAGTCGACACACTAAAGATGAATTATGTATGAATCTAGATGGTTGGTCCATATAAATCTCCTCTGAGATATCCCCATGAAGACAAAAATTATTCATATCCATCTGATGTACTTTCCATCCCCTGGATATTTGAATGGCAAGGGACAACCTGATAGAATCCAACTTTGCTACTAGAGAAAAAGTCTCATCATAGTCGATCTCGTGGATCTGTTGAAATCCTTAGCAACCAGTATTTCCTTGCGTCTACTCACATGTTTTTCCATTGACTTTTTGGTCATGTATACCCATCTACATATGAAAAGATTCATTTATGAAGGAAGAGTAACCATATCCCAAGTCTGATTCTTGAGGAGAGAATTGTACTCCTCCTGCATGGTTGCTTCCCAGAAGGGATTCCCTACAGCCTCTTTGTAGGACCACGGATCTGAAGACTGAACCATATAACAATGTGGAGGAATCATGGGTTCAGTGGGAGTGAGTAAATGAGGATGATAGTCAAAATAATATATGGTTCTCTTGGGATATGTTGGATCCCCAACAAGGTCTACCGCATCCTGAAGTGTGGGTTGTGCCTACTTGGGCATCTTCTCTAGCTCCTCATCTGCATGTAATGACTCTACATATGAATGCTCTAACTTTGAATCTATATCATTTGAATCCTCTAAATCTGTATATGAACTCATATCTGAAGTGGAGTCTGTATGTGCAGACTCATCATCTTGAACTGGTGGAAGGAAAAAAGTATCTACATGCAGCTCATGTGGAGCATGCGAGAGACTTTCCTCAAATTGAACATTGCGCTCAATGATGAGCTAGTCTATAGAGGGATTAATAATTCGGTATCCTTTCACACCGTCTGGGTAGAAAACAAAAATACATACAGTACTATGTGGATCTAGTGATTTTCTCTTTGCATAGGGAATGCATCCCCATGCTCGTGATCCAAAGATACAAAAGTGGGTGATTTCAGGTTTGTTTCTACTCCAAGCCTCGAAAGGAGTTTGATCCTTGAAATATCTATGAGTGGATTTGTTCTGGATGTATTTGGCATAGTTAAGTGCCTCAGCCAAAAACTTCCGAGGAAGTTATTTTGCATGTAGCATGCAAGAGGCCATATCCTTGAGAGATTTGTTTTTCCTCTCAAGAACCCCATTATGTTGTGGAGTGTATGGTATAATGTATGTTGTAACTGCATCTCAGTCTCAAGACAAAGATTCTGAACATCTCAGTTGACATACCCCCCATTATTTGTATGGAGGGCTTTGATATTTCTCCTTGATTGAGTCTCAACAAGTTCTTTTAAATCTTTTAGGTGCTCAAAGACCTTGCAACTGTGTCTTGGCCTCAGGACAAAGATTTTGAACATCTCAGTTGACATACCCCCCCATTATCTATATAGAGGGCTTTGATATTTTTCCCTGATTGAGTCTCAACAAGTGCTTTGAACTCTTTTATGTGATCAAAGACCTCTGACTTCTGTCTAAGAAAAAACACCCAAGTATAACATGAGTAATCATCTTAAAATGTAAGAACATACCTTGCCTTACCGATGGATGGATGCGGGAATGGACCCATGAGATCACTGTGAATCAAATCCAATGGAGAGGAATCCCTATGATCCTTCCCTTTCTCAAACTTCTCTTGAGGATGCTTTCCAAGGACACATCCTTCACAAACCCCTTTGAAAAAGTGGATATCTGGTAACCCAATGACCATCCCCTTCTTACTAAGTAGCTACATGTACCTGAAGTTTAGGTGAAAAAACCTCTCATGACATAATGTACTATTGTCATGAGCATGGGTAAGAAGTATAGAGGAATCAGGTTCAATAAACTTAGAAAAAGTGTATAACTGAGATTTATGATTTATCTCCCTGACAACAATTTTGGAATTATCTTGCATGTCAAAAATGGACACAGATTTTGGTGTGAACTCCACCTTTTTTCTTGAGCCTGGTTGTCTAATATGGTACACTGAGAGTAGATTCACAAAAAATTGAGGAACATGGAGAATGTTCTCAAATCTTCCATGATCTAGTTCTACTCTTCCTTTTTCGGTGACCTCGAATAGAGAGTCATCCCCCATGAGGATAGGAGGCCCTGTGCATGTAGTTACAAAAGATAGAATTTACTTTGTGTTTTCCATATGATGTGAAGTGCATGAATCTACGATCCAAGTGTCATCATAAGAATGTACAACAAATAATGCATGAGGATTGTCTTTCTTAGGGGCTTGATCTTCTGACCTATTCTTGGCAGCCTTGGGAATGAAGTCCCCAGGATTGTTTTTCTGAAGAATTTGAGCCATCTGATCAATCTACTTCTTAATGTAGGTTGATTCTGGATGGTTCCCATGCTTGCAGTAACCACACTTATTCCCTTGATTTCTTTTTCCACATTTTGAACAAGATGAATCATTGAAGGGTTTGGAGCACCCTTCCTTCTTTGGATCTGCATGTGCCTTTTCTTTGCCTTTCCTTTTGGATTTAGGATTTTGAGATTTTCTTCCATCATGCAAATCAAGTTCATGTGCCTTTGGGCCCTTGATTATGCCCATCTGAATGAGCTTATCCTTCTCCCATGTTAAAGCCTCAATAAGTTGTGACAATGAAGGCATGGTCCAGGTTGCTCCTGTAGTGAATCTAGTAGAATGAAATGTGGAGACAAATACACTAAATTATGGTCCAATTTTTTCCATGATAGCAAGAACCAATTGTTTTTCCTATTTGGATTTGTTGATACCACAATATTCCAATTCAATGAGGAGAGATTTAAATTTGGTGAATAAATATTGGATATTTTCAAAGTTCCTCGGATCCGAGGATTTTATTCTACTTCAAGCAAATGGCCCCTCATTTTATCCTGCTTTCCAAAGAGTCCTTCCAAGTTGGTCCAGATCCCATTTGGTATCTTGCATGCATTGATGTGAAACCATAGGTCAGGATAAATAATCATGCATAAGAGACTGTGAGCCTCGTCCATGTGATTTAGGTATTTGTATTTTTCCAATGCTGAGGTGGGTTTTGTTTCTATGGACATGACTACCTGGTACAATCCTTTACCCCTGAGATGGAGTATAATTATTGTCTTCCATTCGAAATAGTTATATGGAGTTAGAATGGTAGATACAGGAAATTCCATCTTTCCTGTTGCTTTATTTCATCCTTGGTACCTGCAAAAGAGTGTTGGTAACGATCCTTGAGAGAGGCATGTGGGATTTGATACCATGTAGAATATGGTGAATACATGCACAAGAGATATAGCTAGCAAAATAATGAACACATCTTGCAAAAGTGAGAAGACAAGAGAAAAATTGGAGAGAAAATAATATAATTGTATTAACCAAATGAATGAATGAAAAATTACACATGATATACTCTGCATGGATACACTAATGAGCACTAGAAGATAAGCTAATGCTCCATAGTGGTGTTCTATAGATAAATGGACACACACATGCAGTTACTGAAGTTAACTGCCACCTAGTCCTAGTTAACTAGTCATGTATTCTTCAATTAATTGAGTCACATGTGTGGAGGTGAGAGAAACACATGCAAATGTTGGTGATAAACCGAGGTTTCCATGCATGAGTGACTTCCAAAATTTAACTAAGTGTAACTAAATCTAAACTGAAGAGAATATTCTTCTGGAATGTAGGAGAGGTTCCTAAAAAATAGGATACCCTCAATAATGACTAATAAACATAGGAAATAAAAATAAAAATCCCAAGTGTGTGTAATATCTCCAACATGAAGTTGTCTTCTTCCCACATTTCAATTTGATGATAACCCAAATGGAGATACAACTTGGTACAAAAATTGCTCCCTGCAATTCATCTAATAATTCATTAATGATAAGAATAGGAAACTTATATTTAATGGTGACACATATGCCATGAAGCATATTTTTTGTAAACCATCACCACTAGTGAAAATAAATCACTTTTACTATGTTGAATGATGACAACCTCTAAAATTCTTGAACCATTCACTCAATCTCACTCTTGGGCATATGGGTATCTATAAGGTTCAATGTTAAGTGGTACACTTCCCAGTTGTAATTGGATAATATGATCATGCTCTCAAGTAGGTGGAATACCTTTAGGCATATCTATAAAAACTTAGAATGATTGTCAATAACTCTTTGGAGATCCAAGAGAAATGAGGGTTTATCTATTTTCATTTCTAGTGAGTGTAATTGTGTAATTACACCATAGTGTCCCTTTTTAAACAAATTGTCATGTTGTTAGAGATTATCACTTTAGATGGTTTCCTTTGTATACATCTAAGTTAAATTTTGTTGCATTTTGAGGAAAATCTCATGAAAAGTTCCTGGAAATTAGGAGCCATTGTTCCCAATGATTACAACCAGGATCCCTCGTACAACATCAACACCTCCCATTTGAATTGAAATCGTTTAACAAAGGGGGAATTAATTATTTAATTAATGGATTAATTACTTAATTAATGGATGTCATATCTTTTTGAATAAACATGACTATTCATGTAGGCTTATGATCAAGTATAAAAGGAGAAGAGTAATGTGAGAAAAAGTGTGGGTGAAAATGTAATATTTTTACGAATAACATTTGAAAAAGTGAGAGGAGTGACGATTGAATATCATTTGAGGAGTGACAATTGAATATCATTCAAGGAGCGACAATTAAATATTAGCGAAGATCATATCTGGTGTTCTAGAAAGTATATATGGCATTCTAGCAAGTAGATATGGTACTCTAGCAAGAATATATAGAGTTCTAGAAAATAGAACTTGTAAAGGTAGATTTAAGGCAGAAATAAGAGAAGAAGCAAGAATATATAGTAAAGGAAAATCTAAGGCAGAAGTAGTAGAATAAGAAAGAATATTTGGTGAAGGAAAAGCTAAGGTAGAAGCAACTAGCATACCTACTGAAGACAAAAGAAACAAGAATACCTATGCAGGAAATGCAAATATTCAACCTTTAAAGAAGAATTTACAAGCTTGAAAGTAGGTTGGTGCCTACCAACATCAAGCAGTGGGGATTGGTGTCTCCAGTAGGTTGGTGCGTATAAACATCCAACAGTGGGGATTGGTTCCTACAAACATCCAGTAGTGGGGATTGGTGTTTCCAGTAAGTTGGTACCTACAAATATTTGTAACAATGGATTGGTTCCTACAAATTATACAAATAATTTTTTTTGGTTTTCTCCTGAAAGGGTTTCCACATAAAATATTGTGTCTTCTAGTTGTTAGATTTTACGTGATTTTTTCATTATGTTTAATGATTGTTAAAAAATATATATATCCTTATATTGATTCACCCCCCCTCACAGTATGAGTGTGTGCTCAACAATTGGTATCAGAGTAGGTTCCTTTGGAAATAGTCTAACCATTGGAAGGTAGATCTCAGAAGCACACATGATCAATCACAAAGTTTTCTCTACAAACAAGGTGTTGGGGAATATAATGGAACATGACATGAAACATAAAACACAATATTGCAGATAATTCAAGAGGAACAAAAATTCTGAAGATCAAAGGTGGCGTCTAAAGACACTGTTACATCACTTAAGCAAAGTGCACTATGATCAGACCACCACAGTGCATGGTGCACATCTTGATATCCATGATTTATTGCACAATATCCATGATGATGATGACCCAAGGGGTCTTCTTTTTACAGCTTCAAGATCTAACCAACTTCCATAGAATACGGAAGATCTTGTCCACATGTAACCGTTGGTTGTTAGAGTTGACTTCGCCAAATCCACACTGTCAAGTCAGCTTGACAAGGATGCTCGACCTGGTCTTCTATGTTGTTGATATTTGAGTACCAAGGAAAGTGGTCCCCTTGTGTTTGTGAGTCTCTAAACACAAAGGGGGTTACTATTACCCTTATACCTTTACTTTATGTTCTAATTTCACATTGACTTAGGTGACTTAAGTCATAAAGTGAAATTTTTCACTTAAGTCAAAAAGTGACAATTAATTCACAAAGTGGGTGAATCAATAGACATAAAGCAAAATGTGGAAACTTGAGTAAAGTGGGTTTCCAAGTGAGATTTATGAGAAGTGATCTCACCCATTGATTAGAATTGTCTAGATCTAAGCTCAGCCATTGATCTTTTAGGTTTGGCCAAAGAGAGGCTAAAGGAGGAAAAAGGGAAAGGATGAGACTTATTCTCACTTAAGAGACTTGAGTGAAGAGAGGAAGAGAGGAAGAATACTTGGACACATTCTTGAGGAGGAGAAGGGCGCATGAAGTCAAGGTTTGGAGAGGAATAAGGACAAGTGTGCACCATTGTTGAGGAGGCTTGAGCTTGAGGATGCACTTTGGTGAGAGACTAGGGCACACGAGCCACACATATTTTCTTCATTGGAGCTTGAGCTTGTTAGAAAAACAGGACCGTGGAGCAATCAAATAAAACAAATGCGGAAACAAAAACAGAAGATACACAATACAAGAGAGACATAGATTTACGTGGTTCACCCAGTGTGGGCTACGTCCACCAGAGAAATTGCCAGGTCCTTCCTTTATTATTATCCAGCAAATGAAGGGATACAACCTACAGCAAAACCCATTGTAACTTCCTCTTCTTTCTCTCATAGTATCCTCTCTCAAAATACAATATTCGCCATCAATCATAGTCGTAATACATTTCCCTCATAAAAGAGGGTTGCCTTCTAGGGAAAAAAATCCTAACATAATCTCTACCATTAGATATGTGACCTTATAATGAACGGTCTAGATTTACAATGAAATTACAATATACATTTACAAGGCAAATTTTCCTTTGGGGGCTTCGCCCCTGAACCCCCGCTGGGGGCCCGCTTTCCCCCAAACCCCGCAGAGGGGGTACCCCCCCTCTACACTCCCCCACGTGGAAGAGTGTACATACTTCTAGGGTGTAAACACGGCTGAAAGCAAGGACCTCTGAATCTGGAAGATAATCAGGCTCCACAACCAACAATATCCCACTTGGAGACTAATCTCAACAACTCCACCGTTGTTGTATATGCTGGATTATGAACCTTCTTGGATTGGAAAATTTCTCATCTTCATCTTCATTCTTGAAGACCAACTAAAATTGAGCAGGAACTCAGTTTCTCCCTGGTTACTCCCTTTGTTAACATGTCTGCAGGATTCTGGCTAGTGTGTATCTTTTCCAACTTCAAATGTCCATCTTCTAAGGCGGATCGTATGAAGTGGTACCTAAATTGTATATGCTTAGTATTCGAATGGAAGGCTGAGTTCTTTGCAAGGTGAATGATACTCTAACTATCACAGTACAACCTGTTGTACTCTTGCTTCTTTCCCAATTCCTCCATAAACCTCTGTAAACCAAATCATCTCTTTAATAGCCTCTGTAGCAGCAACATACTCTGCCTCTGTTATTGAAAGTGCAACAACCTTTTGCAGTTTTGAAATCCAACTTAATGTTGTTCCACCTATAGTAAAAACATACCCTGTGGTGCTCCTCCTGCTGTCTTTATCACCTACCATATCTGAATCAACATATCCCTGTAGAAAAGTGTCT
>ML778478.1:1700995-1717509 GCA_009831015.1 Picea engelmannii | reverse complement strand
CCCCCCCCCATAATTGCATCTTCCTGAAGCCCAAGCATCGTCCAGAGCTAGATAAATCTAGCTTAGATAAAGGTTTGGTGAAGATATCAACAATTTGATCATTTGTTCTACAATATTCTAAAGATGCAAACCAACTGTCTCAAATAGTGAGCATGGAGCTCAACATGCTTCATCTTACTTTGGTTATCATAGTAGATTGTAGTTGAGGTTTGAAAAAGAAGGCCAATTTCTCCCAAAATTTGGTGAATCCAAACTTCTTTAGTATTTGCTTGAACGAAGCCATAATATTTTGCTTTTGTAGTCGACAAAGAGACCACCTTATGTTTCTTGCATGAACACATTAACAACCGAGTGTTATAGTGAAATACATAGAAAGAAGTGTATTTCTGATCATCATTATCACTAGCCCAATCGGAGTTGGTGAAGGCGACCAGCAAATCCGAACTTCAATAATACTTGATACCAAAATGAGTGGTACCTTTATGATAACAGATAATTCGTTTAACTGATTTCTAGTGGCTTTCTTTAGGGTCCTGCATAAATCGAGAAACCACACTAACAACAAAGGAAATGTCAGGTCGACTATGAGTAAGATAAATAAGATTGTCGACCAGTTGTCGATAAAGAGTAACATCGACTACGAGTGTTTGACAGGTTTTGGCAAGATTTACTCCATATTGAAAAGGAGTAGCACAAGGCTTGCAATCAACCATCTTAAAACGTGTCAACAAATCCATCACATATTTAGATTGAGAAATGCAAAATCCATTACAAAATGGTAATAATTGAAGACCCAAAAAATAATGTAGAGTACCAAGATATGTCGTGTCAAAGGAGTCAACAAGTTGTTTCTTCAATATAAGGATGATATCATTATTATTTATAGTAATGAGTAAGTCATATACATATACAACAACAATCAAGGCATCTCCATTGGTATGGAGTACTTACAAGCCGTGATCAAATTCACAACGTTTGAAACCAAGTCAAAGAAAGAAATACTTGATTTTAGCATATCAAGCTCGAGGAACGTTCTTCAAACCATAAAGCAAATTCTTGAGTCAACAAACCAAATTTGAACCTGTTACAAAATCAGGTGGTTGTTCCATGAAAAATTATTCAAATGGCTCTCCATAAAGAAAATCACTCTTCACATCTAGTTGATGGATTTGCCATCCAAAACGAGTAGCAAGGGAAATAATTAGTCGAACAGAGTTCATCATTGCTATAGGGGAAAAGGTTTCAGTGTATTTGATTCCTTCTTTTTGAGAAAATCCCTTTGCAACGAGGCTTGCTTTATGTCACTCAACAACACCTTTAGAGATAAATTTGGTCTGGTAGACCCATCGAGACTTTATAATTTTCTTTCCTTGTGGTCGAGGAACCAAGTCCCAAGTATGATTCTTCAACAAAGAATCAATTTATGTCTACATGGCCTTCTTCCATTCGGGTCATTGAATAGGTAACATGATCAAAATTTTCAAGTACATGAGTCATTAAGACTACGCTTACATGTTGCTTTTGACTTTATTTTTGTCATCCGGAGGAGGCATCTCTAGCATTAGCTCCAGTAGCTTCAATTGTCTTGGCAACCAATCTGGGTAGACAAGAAACAGATGAACTATAGTTCAATTCAGTGGATCAATCATAAATCAAAGGCTCTTTAGTGGGTGAACCAGTTGAAACAGAGGATGATGGATTAGTTGACTCAAAGGTCGACGATCCAGTCAAAACACGAAGAATGTTTGATTGTCCAGTCGAAATAATGAAGTATGGAATGGGAGAGCCAGTTTCAGAGACAACATCAAAGGGATCATATTACATCAATCCAGAGGAGGCATTTAACAACTTAAATCCATAAGACTTCTCATCAAATCGTACATTTCATATGATAATGATTTGTCATTTCACAGGATCAATAGTCGATAGGATTTTGACTCTTCATAGTAGTCCATCATGATGCAAGCATGACTCTTTGCATCCAACTTATTTTTGCAATCATCAAGATTATGAGGAGGTGGTCGACTGATGGCTTCTTCCCACACCATCATTCAACCAGAGTCATGGAAGGAACAACTCTAGTTGAGATACGATTGAGAACATAATTTTCATAATATTTTGCTTCATCCCAGAAGCGAGGAGGAAGATATCTAGCCTACAAAATACATCTAGTCATATTGACTAACATCTCATTATTTTTTTCTATGACACCATTATGCTAAGGTGTTGGAGGAACTGACCATTTCTAGTCAATACCATATCGAAGGAGGTATTCTTCAAAGGATCGATTGACATACTCACCACCATTGTATGATCTCAGGCATTTGATGGGTTGACCACATTGCATTTCAGCAAAGACCTGAAACTCTTTGAACGTTTCAAAGACAAGGTTCATATTCTTCAGAATGTAAACCCGTGTAAAGTGAAATGAATCATCAATGAAAGCCAATACGTACCTTGCACCTACCAATGAATGTAGATTGATGCAACAAACATCACTGTGAACCAGTTCCAATAGGTTATGTGTTCGTCATGCTTTGATAGAGTTGAATGGTGCCTGGTGATGCTTCCCAAACACACAACCCTTACAAACTCCTTCAAGGGGAAACACATTTGGTAAACCAACAACCATGTTTTGAGTTTCCAGTGCCTGTAGACTTCAGAAATTCAGATGTCTGAGTCACTAATGCTATATTTGACTCTGCTCGTTGGTGTGAGAAACAAGTGTAGTCGGTTCAGTTTTAGGTCAACTCATGTCATGGAATTTGTATAAAGTGTTCTTCAGGTCGAGAAGCATGTCAGTGAAAATCGAATTGCATTTATTCAGATCATGAACATAGAACCGATTTGGCCAAAATTCCACAATCTTGCATTTATGTGTCAATATAGAAACAAAGCATAGATTGGCACTGAGGTTTGGCACATGATAGATGCTGACAATATTTACATGTCGACAAGAAACATCACCCTAACCAACAACATCCAGAACAAAATCATCAGCAACATAGATTTTTCTCTCTTTAGCTTCATCCAACCATGTGAACAAGGAGGCATCCTTGGCCATGTGATGAGTGCACCCAGAATCGACTACCCATTCATTATGTGCGGAATGAGACATCAAGGCCTAAGAAGTCTCAACTTGGAAGGTGAAATTATCAGCGAGTCAGCATACAGTGGACACATCTCCTTCAAGGCATTTAACCTCCTCCTCTAAATCATCTCGCTTCTCATTAAAAAAAAATCCCACATGTTCAGTCTTTCAATAGTATTGACATGTCTTTTTATTTCGACTTCATTGGGATGCATTTGTCTATATTTGCGGTTTCTAGTTGCGGTATGCAGGTTTTTTTGTAGATACATCAAACCATACTCTATCCCTGGGATCCATCTTTCCCTTTCCCTTGAGCAAGTGGGATTAGTGTTTACCACCAAGATTTCCTTCTTCAAGCAGTCTGTGTTGATCAGTAATCAAAATATCACAAAAATATTCAAAGGTGTAATCATTACCATCTTCCTTACGTGATTTCCAATTGGTGCGAAAAGTTGACACGAACACGTCGAATGGTGTTCTCAAATTCATTAGGACCAACTCGATGAGTTGTGCATCCTTCTTTTGATAGTTCTTTCCACATTCTCCCAATTTCAACTGAATTTCTTTGACACGTTCCAAATAGTCCTTCATTCTATCAAAAGAATGAGGATCAAGAGAGACCAACTCTTTCTCCAATTGCATGGTGTGGTTGTCATCGACTCGATCGGAAAATGACTTTAATTCCTTCCAAGCTTGATGAGGGAAGTCAATTCCACTGAGGTGAAATCAAATCTCTCATGATATGTAGGTCGTGATTACCCCTACAACTTCATCCTTTTTTCCATCAACATCTAATTTTCCCTAGTCATTTGTTGGATCTGGAATTGCAACCTTCGTATACTGCCACAGTCATTTTCTCTTCAGTAGGGTTTCTATATATGGTGCCCATACTACATAATTTGATCTGTTAAGAACAACATGATCAATCTTCAAATCCATCTATGATATCTAGACATAAATTGGTCAGTTTCAATAAGTTTCAATTAGAAAACCAACGGTCAAGAGTCAATCACACAATAGATCTAACTCAACAATATTTTCAAATAACAGGTGGAGATTTTAAACCATCGGCTTTGATACCATGTTGGGGAATAGGGTGGAACAAGACATGAAACAAAAAACACAATACTATAGATAATTAAAGAGGAACAAAAAATTTCAAAGATCAAAGGTGGTGTCTAAAGACACCATTATAACACTTAAGAAAAACACAATGTGATCAGAACATCACAGTGCATACTGCACATTTTGATTTGCATGATCTATTGCACAATATCTATGATGATGATGATGACCCAAGGGGTCTACTTTTTTTAGCTTCAAGATCTAACCAACTTCCATAGAATCCAGAATATATTGTCCACATGTAATTGTCGGCTATTAGAGTTGACTCCACCAAATATGTGTTGTCGAGTTGGCTCAACAAGGATGCTTGTGCCAACCTCCTACGCATCCAACTCATAGTCGATTGTTGGGTTGGTTGATCCACCACCCGAATATCTTCGAGTATTAATCGATTGTTCAACTGATAGGAAAATCGACTACTCGACCAACTGGCATAGTGTGTTGTTTGATCGCCCAACCGAATATATTCATATCTTGGTCGACCTCTTGATCGATTGAACCCACGAGATGTGTGATGAACCATCAATGCTTGATGTTCCAACACAAGGCTTTGTTTGACAAAAAAAAAAAATGCCTTCTAAAGCATAAGGATGCAAGCATATCCAATGGCCCTTTGTTTTAGTATTTTGGAATCAATCATGATTGGTTATACAGCCCCAACAACTTCACCAAAAAATACAATTGAGAAAAAGTCTAGCGAAAGCAATGCAAAAGCCATGAATGTCATCTTGTGCGGTCTCTTAGAATCAGAGTTTGTCAAAGTAATGCATTGCAAATCGACAAAAGAAATTTGGGACAAACTTCAAAACATCTATGAAGGCGATGAAAAAGTTAACAAGGCTAAGCTCAAAACTCATAGAAGACAATTTGAGAGTCTAAAAATGAAAGATGAATAAAATATTGCAGCCTATCTCCTCTATGTGGATGATATTGCCAACACCATCAGAGGACTTGGTTAAACAGTTGAAGAATCGATGATTGTACAAAATGTATTAAGATCTCTCCCCTTAAGATTTGATGCCAAAGTTTCTGCTATTGAAGAAATGAAAGATCTTGACAAAATAACAATGGATGAATCACATGGGATTCTCAGTGCATATGAAATGAGGACTGAAAAAGAAAAGTTTTCAAAGAAAGAAGTCGCTTTGAAAGCTTCAAAGAAGATGAAGACCAATGAACACAAATCAAGAGACTATTACAGTTGTGAATTAGATGCAGAGAAAGCACACTTTGTGAGAAAGTTCAAAAAGGGATCTGGCAAATACAAATGCAAGTTGCCCTTTAAATGCTTTAATTGTAGAAGAGAAAGACATTTTGTTGTCAAGTGTCCATATGAGAAAAATGAAATTAGTGATGATGAAGAAATCCATAACATAAAGAAAGGGAGTAAACATCATCAACACAAAAATAAACAAAAACAGGACAAGTATGAAAAGAAGAACTCTTATAAGAAGAAGAAGAAGAGACTCTACTCAAAAGGTGTTAATGACTTGTCTCTAAAAAGCAGTGAAAGCAATTCTGATAGTGATAGAGAAGAAACTCTCTTTATGTCAGTGGAAACAAATATTGATGAATAAAAAGGGAAAGAAACAATGGATTCAGAAGAACAGGAAAATGTTGAAACAATTGGGGAAGTGGATCTTGAAGAAGAACTCATGTTTTCCTTAAGAAAAATAAATAAGCTTAAGAAAAATAATTCGAAACAAAAGGAGCGGCTGCAGAAATATGAAGAAGAGGATTGTGATTCAAAACCAAAAATGTCACAAAGCCTTGAAGAAACAAAAAATATTATTATGAGCCTAAAGGTTCAACTAGAAAAGGAAAGAAGGATAGAATAAGTTGTGAGAATCCAGCTAAAGTAAAAGGAAGAAAATTGTGAGAAGATAAAATCTGAAATTGTTTCCTTAAGAAAGGAACCGAAGAAAACAACTATTGAGTTGAAATTTAAAATGAGTGATAAAACCTTAGATGATATCATCAAAGTCAAAGTTTAAAAAGAGTGTTGAAACCTTAGATGATATCATCAATTGTGAAAGATATTCATTCCTTAAGATTGATCTTGGCTATGATAAGAATTAGATGCCCAACAAAGAAAATTCAAAAACTACAAAGCCATTGAAGAAGGTAAATGAAGGAAAATATAAAAGCTATGGTGATGTACTCAAAAGCTCCATCAATGATGAATACAAAAGGAAGAAATAAAATGATGTTCCACAAAAAAATGGCTTTCCTCCTAAAAACAACAAGGATAGATTCAGAAGGTATTTCCCACCAAGGTCGCCTCTCATGACCTGGTATCAAAATTCTTTATTTAACTATTGTTATTATTGTAATTGTTTTGGTCATAAAGCAACCAATTGTAGAGAACATGAAAGAAATAAATATGTGTGGAAAAAAGACAGAAGTACTTATGGATTCTCAAATAGAAAATCATTTGCCCCTTTATTTTATTACAATTTTGTATGTTGTAAGTGTAACAACTATGGGCACATAGCACATTTTTGTAGAAGTGGAACTGCAAAATCTACTAGAAAAAACAAGTGGATTCCCTTGCCAAACAAAATAAATAACCCACATGAGTTTGGAAAAATAAGAAAGAGTGAGAAAAGCAAAAGAATGAGGAATTTGTGCTTGTGCAAATTACCCTTTATACTCAAAACAAAGAAAACAAATGATACATTGACAATGGATGCTCCAGCCACATGACAGGAGATAAGAACAAGTTTCATATGCTGAAGGAATTAAACGAAGGAAGTGTAATATTTGGAGATAATGATACCATGAGGATATTTGGTTATGTCATAGAAGAATGGGTCATATGAACTTTGATAATTTAGTGAAAATCAGCACTAAACAAGCAGTGAGAGATATGTCAATGACTGTTAAACCTTCAAATACTCTTTGTAAGAAATATCAGCATGGAAAAAAGACAAGATCAAGCTTCAAATCAAAGGATTACTCAACAACGAAGTCATTCGAACTCGTTCATACAGATCTTTGTGGGCCTACAAGAACACAAAGTCTACAAGATGAAAATTACTTCATGTTGTTCATTGATTATTATTCTAGAATGACATGGGTTAAATTTCTAAAATAAAAATATGAAGCATTTGAGAAGTTCAAAGAATTCAAAGTCTTCGTTGAAAACAAATTGATTTTAAAATCAAGTGCTTGAGATCAGATAGAGGAGGTGAGTTTATCTCAAACGAATTTGAAGAATTTTGTGAGATTCATGGAATAAAGAGACATTTTTCAAGCACAAGAAATCCACAACAGAATGGAGTGGTAGAAAGGAAAACTTAACTATACAAGAGATAGAAAGAACAATGTTAAATAAAACAGAGTTATCAGACAGGTTTTGGAGAGAAGCAGTCAACACCGCAGTCTACATTCTAAATAGAGGGAAAATCAGAGTCAACAACAACAAAACACCATATGAATTATGAAATGGTAGACCAACAACAGTTAAATACTTCAAAAAAATTGGAAGCAAGTGCTACATAATGAGAGATTATGAGGGTTTGGGTAAATTTGACTCTACAGCTTATGAAGGCATCTTTCTTGGTTATTCATCAAGAAGCAAAGCTTACAGATTTTACAATACAACATTGTGCAAAATCGTAGAGAGTGAAAATGTAAAAGTGGATGAAGCAGGGCATTAAAAGGGGAGAGCACAAGTAAATGTTCAAATAGATGAACCAAGCTGCAAAGAAGAAGAAGGAGAAGAAAATGAAGAAGAAGAAACAGAACACCAAGATACAAAGACATCATCTAGATTTTTCCAAAAGAATCATTCAGAAAATATAATTCTTGGTGATAAAGATGCGAGAGTTCAGACTAGAAGAAGACTAGAAAATGCACTAGAACATGCAAACTTCTCCTTGATATCTAAAGTAGATCCTAATAATTTTATAGAAGCCAGCGAAGATAAACATTGGATTGATGTTATGGAAGAAGATCTTAATCAAATTGAGAAGAATCAAACATAGGAACTTGTTCAAGGGACAACAAATAAAAATGTGATTGGCACCAAGTGAGTTTTTAGGAACAAATTAAATGAAGATGGACAAGTAATAAGAAATAAAGCAAGATTGGTTTGTAAAGGTTATGCTCAAGTTTAAGATATTGATTTTGAAAAATCTTGTGCCCGGGTTGCAAGATTAGAAGCTATTAGGATGTTTTTGCATTTGCGTGTTTCAAGAAATTCAAAGTTTATCAAATGGATGTCAAGTCTGTCTTTCTCAATGAAAATTTAGAGGAAGAAGTATACATTGAATAGCCAGGAGGATTCTTATTATCAGAAAATAAGGATCATGTGTGCAAATTGAAGTAAGCACTTTATGGGCTAAAACAAGCTCTTAGAGCCTGGTATTCAAAACTTGATAAATATCTACAACAACAAGGCTTCAAAAGAGGAATTGTTGATAGTAATATTTACATCAAGACAGTGTTGATATTATGGTAGTTGAGGGAGGTATTAACCTCCATATGTAACCTTTGACTAGAATAGAATATTTCAGAAGCAAGACAAACCCTAAACATATGTGCGAAAACCCTAGAAGACATGTCGGCTCAGTAGAATATATAATATTAAGGTATTATCCTCCAGGAAGACAAGTCAACCTCACAGGAAAAAGATAAACAAAAAATATAATTACCAGAAGGTTAGGTCGGCCCAGCCAGAAAATTCATTGGACAGATTAATATAAATAGAGGACTTCTTGGCTCATTTTTTCACTCACTCTCACTCAGAAAACCAGAAATAGTGCACAAGTTTGGAGGAGGAGGAGAAGTGACTGCAGTTGTACGGTTTTCTCGTGTCTAGTCTTTCTGGTATTTTCTCTTGTGCGCTACCATTGGAGAAGGTGTGCTCTCTTAGTTATTTGTTGGTTCTGGTGTGGCTTCTTAAAATCATTCTTTCTGTCAAAGGTTACAGTGCCCAGGGGTGGCTTGTGTGCCTATGGTTGGGTGAAAATTGTGTATCATTGTCTATGGTTAAACGAGCACAATATTCTAATAGGTTATGGGCCTACACCACCTTCAGAACAGTATAACCACTGAAAGGTATATCCGTAGCTCTTTGTCAAGCTCATTGTAGTACAATTGCAGTTGTAATGCTCGTTCCTTCATTCCAGTTACAACACCATTTGCAATGTCAGTTTCAGTCCCAGTTACAGTGCCAGTTGTAGCATCAGTTGCAATTCCAACACCATTTGTAGTAACAGTTGCAATGAAAGTTTATGTGAAGTATTGGGACTAATTTTTTGTTTTCCTAGTGTGCCTTACCCTAGAGCATCTACAACTACCTCCAGATTGCAAGTTGGAGCACTTTAAAAAATTTGGGAGAAGGGATCTTTTTTCCAAGTAGCAATAGTAGATCCAGAGGGATCTCAGTCCTAATACATTTAGAGGAACAACACACTCTCCATGTTGGAAAGAATACTTGTCTCAGAAGAAAAAGCAACTCAAGCGGAACAAGAGCTAGACTCCAGGTTTGCATATCAAGTTTGATATTTTTAATATTGTTTCTTAAGTGAGTATTGAAATACTTTATATTTTATTAATGCTAGGAACAAATGAATACTTAGTAGCATGTACTATTAATATAAATGCTTATTGTACTTAATTTCAATATAAACTAACATCTCCTCTAGGAGATATTTCTTGTTCTTGTTCTCAGGCAGGACACTTTGGTAATTCTATAATGAATTACCATGGAATTGATATGTTCTTATACAAAATGCTATTATATTTGAAATACTTTTTCTCTTGTTGTTTTTGTTTCAGGCAGGTTATCCCACGTATTCCAGGAAGGTTATTGTTGGCGATGGAAGTCACTCCTGGATTGCAGCAAGAGAAGAGCCTGACGCCCATCAGTTTATTGTCACGAATTTGTTTAAAGGGGTGATCGGATGGGAGTAAACTCAGGACAAAATCATTTAACTCAGAAAACTAGGCTAGAAATGCACAGGGAAGTGAGGGCTAGAACTAACTTCAGTCGGGAACTTGAGTTAAAGCGAGAGTAGAGGGAAGACTTGGGAGAAAAGGGAGGAAACTGCTCTGGGCATCAGGCCTTCCAGCAACTCGATAAAGAAAAAAATGAAACACTAAAATGTGCCTAAACGACACGGTGATAACCGCACACTGATCAAACCTATCATACTATGCAGCCACAACCATTCAACTGGATCCTCCAGTTCGGAATCATTCAGTGCAAGATGAAAAGACAACTTGGGAGACTGTTTAAGACTGGTGCAGAAATTGCAGTGACCAACCATACGTCACCCTACAATATGCATCCCTCGACTGGATCCTCCAATTTCAAGTGTTTTAAACAAATAACAAACAAAATAAAAAAGAAAGAGAAGTTGACTTCCACTAATTTGACAGTCTCAAATCAAAATACATAACCAGAGCTTCCTTAGAAACTTTACAGTCGGGAGCTAAGCTCCACCATCGATACTAAACAAAATGGAAAAAATGCCTACATATACTTGGAGCTGACTCAGGCGCTGAAGGCACGATCATATCATGAATTCAATGTTTGATGTTGAGGAGCTTCCCTGTCAGGCGACGCATGCAGACGTTTGGCAGACTACCCATGCAATCGTTTGTCAGATGCAATCTCTGTCAGGACGGACTGTCAGTCCGCCTCTACGCTTGGTTGTTTCCTAGCCTTCTATTTATGGAAGAAGAAGACGTTCAACCACCATCAACTACCACAATAACTACTTCCTTGGGATTGAGAATGGCCTCGGTCAACTCTGTACTCGGACGATGTGGCAGCTTTTCTTTGGATGCTGCTTTGTTGGACTGCTGCGAGGGGACCCCTATGGAGGACTTGGATGAGGGTGAGACGAGAGGTGCTGAGGTAGAAGCACTAGGTGGCGAAGAAACAGAAGCTGTGACACCAGATGATGAGGCGATGTACCATGAGAGGTGATAATGAGGCCGCAATGCGACAGGTTGGGGACTGAGGATACAACGCAGGTGGAAGTAGCGTGGAGTATGGAGGTACATGTGTCAGAGGGTAAGAGGGTCTAAGGGGAAAAGGAACATGACAACGGGGAGAGTGGAGGATGGGTATGTGGTAGCGAAAGGTAGAAGAGGAGTGGGAGATGTGACAGGGGAAGACACATGGCGGAGGGCGGTAAGTGGAGGGAGTAGGAGATGTGACAAAAGGGAGCCCACTTTAAACCGTCAATTCTGGACCCCCCCCCTTATTAAAGGCAGAATAGCGGGAGGGTCCGGAATTCATTCTCAATCGCAGATCCAGGCACCCGAATCTTAGCCACTCAAACTTGCGCACTCGATTCCAGACCCCCCCCCCCCTTGATAAAGGTAGAACGACGAAGGGGGTCCGAAATGGAAACCTGGCTGTAGATCTGGACGTGCAGGTCTTGGCCGCCCAGATCTGCCCGCTCCTTAGCCCCATTCGCATTTGCGCCCCATCCTAGGGTAAGTGGGTTTTTACCCCACTTCTTTGCATTTGCCACCCAAAGGGGCCTATCTTTTAGGAAAACATCCCCTTTACAAGAAATGTTGCTAACAGTTACCACAGAAAAGAAAGACTTGAAAGGACTCAGAGGGAGTCAGACTTCAGAGGGATTCATTGATCAGGAAGAAGCCAGCTTGGTTTCGTGACACTTTGCAGGAAGCAAAGGGGCATGCAGTAGATGGAAGCGTGTTCCAAGGATTCTCTCAAATAGAGGGAGTTGACTTCAGAATTTGAGATGAAGGATATTGCAAGACTTCGTCAGAGACATGGTGCAAGAAGGATCAGTGAGGCTCCATCACTTATCCACAGATGAGCAGATAGCTAACATTTTCACTAAGCCTCTATATGGGACAATCTTAGCATGAATGAAAATGTTTCCCTACGGGAGTATTGATGATTGCATCATCTTGTCGATATTCCAATATTGATCAGACAGACTTGATCATGTGGGAATAGGCCCAGATGTAATCTTCGATGGACTGAATATTCGAGTTGTTGTTATATCTCCTATGTGTGAATTGCATCGAGCCTTAAAACTCTCACAGGTAGGTAAGTATCCTCAATAAGCATCGAGTCGACTCTATCTCCACAGGAACTGGGTTGCAGACCAGGGGAGATAGGGAACATCTACATCCAGAGTAGATGTACCCCGACGTAGTCTTCGACGGACTGAAAACTCGAGGTGCTTGAGGTGTAATTCCATGTGTTTGATAACATCGAGCTAAATGCATTCACGGATTGATTCTATGAGAGGATCATCATGAGGTGTTCGTGGCTCTGATGCGGTCATGATTCTTGTCATGGGACAAGAATGACCCGAGGTGCTAGACACATGGTGGTGGATATGGATCATCAATATAGATAGATGAGGCTCATGGATATTGTGATATTGTTTATGACAAAATAATACCAAGAACAAGTATGACGATATGTTTTGATGCCATATTTTTCTAGATGATGATGATAGTAGTGATGATACTCACGAAATTGGTGTATCCATGGGTGAGCATGTCATGCGGGTGTATCCCGTGACGATGATGGTGACACACACTACAAGGTGTATCTCTAGTGTTCTCTAGTGGATTGTGGCCTCTATATGAGATTGATAGGTCCACATGGGTGAAACCATGTGTAACGTAATGGTGCTACCAGTAGCATAGTCTGTATAACCATGACGAGAGGATCATGGCATAGCGAGCAAGGATATGAAGAATAGAAGGTAACATCATGGTTAAATACATACCTAGCTAAGAGGGAGTGTTGATATTATGGTAGTTGCAGGAGTTATTAACCTCCATATGTAACCTTTGACTAGAATAGAATCTTCTGGAAGCAAGAGAAACCATAAACAGATGTGTGAAAACCCTAGAAGACATGTCTACTCAACAGAATATATACAGCATGAATGAGCCTAATGGTTAAGAACATGTGTCTCCTCTTAAGAGGTCACAAGTTCAAATGTAGAGGGGGGTAGGGTATGTATACCTCCGTAGACTTTACCAGTCAAATCGTTGGGCGAAGGGGGGTCCCTTGTCCCACAAACAAGGGGGTCTCATACACCAATTTGGTGTAGCTTGGTCGTGACCTTAAAAATAGATTACTATTATTATTATTATATTAAGGTAGTATCCTCCAGGAAGACAAGTCGGCCTCACAGGAAAAAGATAAACATAAAATATACTTACCAAAAGGTCAGGTCAGACCAACGAGAAAATTCATTGGACAGATTAATATAAATAGGGGATGTCTTGGCTCATTTGTTCACCCACTCTCACTCGGAAAACCATAAATGCAAAAGGAATTTGAGTTTTCTATGCTTGGTGAATTATTCATTTCACAAATAAAGTATATCAAGTAATGTTGAATAAATTCATATTGGAAAACGGTACACCAGTCAACACACTCATGGTCACATGTTGTAAATTGAGCAAAAATGATGAATCTTCGGAAGCAAATCAAACATTGTATAGGTAAATTATTGGTAGCCTACTATATGTTACAACATCAAGGTCAGACATTATGCAAGCAGTAGGATTGGTTGCATGGTTTCAAGCTACACCAAAATAAACTAATGTGCAGGCAGTGAAAAGGATATTCAAATATCTAAAGGGCACCCTAAACTTTGGCTTATGGTACTCAAGAAATGAAGATCTTACTCTAACAACTTATACATATGCATATTGGGCATGCAACATTGATGATAGGAAAAGCACAAATGGAGGATCATTCTTTCGGGGCAATAGTCCAGTGTTCCAGTTGAGAAAGAGACCGAATATATAGCATCAACTTCATGTTGCACACAAGTTCTTTGGATGAAACAAACATTAAGAGATATTAAGGTAGAATATGATCATCCAAACTCAATAATTTGTCACAACACAAGTGCAATAAATATTTCAAAGAATCTTGTTATGCACTCGAAAACAAAGTGTATTCCAATCAAATATCACTTCTTAAAAGAACAAGTAGAAAAACAAAATGTTAATATGGAATATATTAAGACCAAATAACAAATTGTGGGTATTTTTGCAAAACCCTTTCCCAAAGAGACATTTGAATATCTCAGACAAAAATTGGGAGCGATATCCATCTCATCTAGTCACTAAGTGCTTAAGGAGAAGCACAAGCTCAGTGGGAGCACTCCTTTTCCATTGATATCAAAGGGGGAGAGTTGCAGATAGAGGGAGAGTGTTAGAAAAGTAGGTGTGCCGTTTAACCATAGACAATATAGCAATATTGTCACCCAACCATAGGTCGAAGCCACCCCTGAGCACCTTGTAATTTTTAAACCTGTGAAGTAAAGCAATGCATATAGATTCTTAAGCAAAATAGAATTTAATCAATGGCTCATACACAGAGTACACGGAGATTTTATACCGGAAACCCTCAACCGGGAAAACCTTTCTTATATTCATTATATCAAATTTCACCATTCACCATACAATATATACAATGTTTTTAGTTATTCCATAGATACCAAAACCCTAATCCCTTAATCCGGGATTAATTTAGAAAACCGCTAAAAATAGAAAATCCGCTAAAAATAGCAAAAACCGCCCAATCTGACGCGCCCACACACACATGCAAATAATATAACACATACCCAACATTCTCTCACTTGTTGTTTTCTTTGCATCCAGGGGTCCATGGGATTATATAGTCAACAATCCAGGGCAGCAATGCCCATTGTTACTTTACACCAGGAGAACTTTTCTGTGCTCATAGACTTTGTCAATGAATCTGCAACATTCTTCAAATTGTCAACATTTTCTAGCAACACCTTCTTTTCCTCAACCATGTCTCTCACATAGTGATACTGAACATCAATATGCTTTGTCTTCGAATGATAAGCTAGTTTCTTTGCCAGGAAGATTGCACTCTGACTGTCACAATTTAATCTCACTGCTTGTTGTACCAACCCAATACTTGAACACAATCTTTGTAACCATACTGCTTCCTTGCTTGCATGAGTGGATGCCATGTATTCAGCTTCTACAGTTGAGAGTGCCACTATAGCCTATCTTTTGCTCATCCAACTGATTTCTCTTGCAAATAGGTTAAACACATACCCACTTGTAGATCTTATGCGATCCAGATCTCCAGCCCAGTCTACATCAAAAAAGCCATGTGTGTCCACCACTCTGTCCAATCCTAGTCTTCCTTGGTAGCACAATCCATAACTGGTAGTGCCATGAAGATACTTGAACACCCTCTTTACTGTTGTCCAATGCTCCTTCCCTGGTTTTGACATATACCTGCTCAAAACTCCCACTGCATGTGCAATGTCCGGTCTAGTACAGACCATTGCATACATCAAACTGTCAATTGCACTGGAATACGGAACATGGGACATGTCCTCTTCTTCTTCCTGTGTCTTGGGACACTGATCTACAGATAACTTTACACCTATAGGAATAGTAACCTTGACCGGTTTACTTCCATGCATATTAAACCCATGCAATATCGTCTCAACATATTTTCTCTGATTCAACCAGAGTTTCGTGTTTGCACGATCTCTTTTAATCTCCATTCTCAAAATGAAGTTAGCAGCATCGAGATCCTTCATGTCAAATTTGGAGGATAGTTGTGATTTCACCTCCTTGATAACATCCATGTTATTTCCTACCAACAACATGTCATCAACATACAACACTACATAAATGAAGTGATTACCAACCTGAATGGAATATACACAGTGATCAGCCTTGCTTCTTACAAATCCCAATCCAAGGATGTACGTGTCAAACTTTTGGTACCACATCCTAGGTGATTGCTTCAGACCATATAGTGACTTCTTTAGCTCACAGACTAGCACTTTATTTCCCTTCACTACAAATCCTTATGGTTGTTTCATGTAGATTTCTTCTTCCAGATCCCCATGTAGGAATTTTGTCTTCACATCCATCTGTTCCACTTCAAGATCAAAAGAAACAACAATAGATAAAAGAAATCTAATAGAAGTTAATTTAGCAATAGGAGAAAAAATCTCACCAAAGTCAATTCCCTCTACCTGGGAATAACATTTTTCTACTAACCCAACTTTGTATTTCTCCACTTTACCTTGTACATTAAACTTCTTCTTGAACAACCATTTGCTACCAACCGATTTTCTTCCAGCTGGAAACTCAACTATATCCCATGCTCATTTTTATCCAAGGCATCCATTTCTTTAACCATGTCCTTCTTCCAGAGTTTACTATCCTCTGAATTCACTGCTTCCCTGACAGTTTTGGGATCATCATCAGTAATAGATAAAGCAAAATTGGAACGAAAATCAGGTGGACTATACCTTTCTAGTTG
>ML778478.1:1689799-1700945 GCA_009831015.1 Picea engelmannii | reverse complement strand
CTTCTATCTCTCACTGATCTCCTCAATACTGGGGTATGAGGTTCTTCTTCTTCTTCTTCTTCTTCCTCTTCTTCAGATGATTCAGATTTTGCATCATCCAACTCAAGCTCTATTTTCTCAGGTTCGTCTTGCGTTGGTAGGAATTCATGTTTGGACACATCTTTTACCTCTCTGAAAACAACATCTTGACTGTAAACAGTCTTCTTGGTTTCTTGGTTCCAAAGCTTATAACCTTTCACACCATCTTTATAACCAATAAAGATACACTTTTCATCATTTTTATCCAGCTTACTTCTATTTTCCTTTGGAACATGTACATAAGCATCAAAACCAAACACTTTAAGATGTTGAAGAGAGGGTTTATTTCCTGACCATACCTCGTGTGGAGTTTTATCATCCAACGCTGATGAAGGTGATCGATTGACCAGGTAACATGTTGTACCCACTGCCTCTACCTAGAATTCTTGTCCTAGATTGACACCGCTGAGCATGCTCCTTGCTTTTTCCATCAGTGTCGTGTTCATCCTTTCTGCAAATCCATTATGTTGAGGAGTGTATGGAGTAGTCTTTTGCCTTGCTATACCACACTTTTTACAGAATTATTCGAATTCATTTCCAGAGAATTCTCCACCATTATCTATTCTCAATACCTTTATTTTCTTCTCTGTCTGATTTTCTACCAGAGCCTTAAACTCTTTAAATTTATCAAATACCTCAGATTTCTTTCTAAGAAAATAAATCCATGTGTACCTTGAGAAATCATCTATGAATGAAACATAATACACAAACTTACCTAGTGATGGAACAGGCACAGGTCCAAACACATCACTATGTATCAATTCTAAGATCCCCTTTACTCTTGTAGCACCAAATGGGAATCTTACTCGATTATGTTTACTTTATATGCAATGTTCACAGAAATCAAAATCCAGAGTGAAATTAGACATACCTTCAACCCTACCTTTACCGTGTAGTGTTCGAAGGCCCTTTTCTCCAATATGCCCCAATCTTTGATGCCACAGCATGGTCTTCTTTTCTGGGACAGTATTGGTCTTGTCTCCTTCATTTATCTGCTCAGGGACAACATAATTGTATCAGTGCTTCCCAAAAACTTGTACATAGTTCCACACCGAACTCCCCTCATTAACACCATTGCTCCTCGTACCATCTTGAAAGTGTTCTTTCCAAATATAGTATCCACTCCTGCATCATCCAACTTGCTTACAGACATTAGGCTCTTGGCAAGTTTTGGAATGTGCAGAACCCCGGGGAGAGTTCTAATCCTTCCATCTTTTAGCAACAAATTAACCCTTCCACGTCCCGAGATTTTTGTTGTTGAGTCACCTCCTAGGAATACATCACCACTATCATATTTTTCATATTCAGAGAACCACTCCCTGTGAGGAGTCATATGGTATGATGCACCTGAGTCGATCAACCATACATCGTGGTCTGCATGTGTACTTGTAGATGCTAGGTAAACATCACCTCCTTCTTCAATGTAGGTTTTCGCCTCTGTGGAAGAGGTACTATCAAATCCCTTTGGTTTTTCAACCTTCTTAGACTTGCAATCTTTCTTATAATGCCCTGTTTTACCACACTTCCAACATTTCCTCAAAGATTTTCCTGGAGACTTACATCTACCTATAGATTTAGATCTCCCCCATGAAGGATTACCAGGATTCCTATCTTGGGTACAACCTCTTACAAATAAAGCATATGTGTTATGACCATCCATGTTTTTCCACCTCATCTCTTCAGATAACAAGGATGAAACTACATCGTCATACTTCAATGTAGATTGAGTGGTACTACCAATTGCTACAACCAGATTATCCCAAGAGTCTGGCAAAGAACATAACAAAGTGATACACTTACCTTCTTTTGCAATCGTAATATTAACAGAGACATTTGACTTACCAGAGTATTAAAGGCATTTAGATGTTCTATCATAGATCTCCATCTTCCATATTAAGATGATACAATTTCTTTCGAAGAAACAACTTGTTTACCAGGGACTTTGATTGATACAAATTCCCAAACTTAACCCATAGTTCCTTCATTGTAGATTCTCCCGAGACATTCAACAACACTGAATTTGCCAGGCAGAGTCGAATAGTACTCCTCTTTTTTCCAAATTCTCCCAATCTTCCTCCGACATACCAACAGGTGTTGTATTAGTAGTTTGTGTACTAGTAGGTTGTGTACCAATATCCTGTGTGCTAGTAGACGGTGTACTAGTAGGTTGTGTACCAGGATCCACAGCGATCCATTGTTCTTTGTCTATAAGAAGGTCCTCCATCTTCAGCGTACATAGCTCAAAGTTTTTATCGTTGAACTTCTCTATCTCGATTCTAGAAGAGCTTGTCATTCCTCTTTCTACACTCGAATAACCACTGCAAAATCTCCCACTAAACCTAGGTTTATCACAGACCCAAGATCAACTTGATCTATCAAGACCGAGCCAAACCCTCAACAACAAAGGCGTCCCTCTGAAGCCAAAAACAAGCTCTAATACCACATGTAATTTTTAAACCTGTGAAGTAAAGCAATGCATATAGATTCTTAAGAAAAACAGAATTTAATCAATGGCTCATACACAGAGTACACAGAGATTTTATAATGGAAACCCTCAACCGGGAAAACCTTTCTTATATTCATTATATCGAATTTTACCATTCACCATACAATATATACAATGTTTTTAGGTATTCTGTAGATACAAAAACCCTAATCCCTTAATCCGGGATTAATTTAGAAAACCGCTAAAAATAGCAAAAACCGCCCAAAAAAAAATTCGGGGCGTTGCCCCGAACGCTATGCGTAACCACGGGGGGAATACCTGCCCCCCCTGGGACCCCCCTAGGAAATCCCCTGCTGCACATGACACAAAGAGCACTACTAGATGGATCGTCAAACGCAGTTGTCGAATCTAACGCGCCCACACACACATGCAAAGAATATAACACATACCCAACACACCTTAACCTTGACAGAGAATAATTTTGGAAGAAAACCCTAGGCCTAATAGCCAATCAAGGTAGCATATCACTCTCCAGAGTTAGCATACCAATCAGAAATTCCAAACCATAACCAAGAGAGAGTCCAAGACTGAAACCAAAAATGAAATTTGCAGTAGCTGCAGTTGCATCTACTCTCCAGACTTGCGCACAACTAAATTTTTGCAGTTGAGAGTTGTGTGTGTCAAATGAGCTTTGGTGTCATGTATTTATACTTCTCCTTCTTAGCTGTCTGGGCCAACTTCTCATTATGGAGGCTAAAAACTCAATATTAAATATTTCCTTTAGCCAACTTGTCTTCTAGGGTTATGTCCAAAGATTTATGGTTTCTTCTTTCATCCCAGAATATTCTATTCTCGTCATGGTTACATGTGGAGGATAATACCTCCCACAACTACCATAATATCAACACTCCCTCCTAGCTAGGAATGTATTTAAATCCATGGTCTTGAGCACAAACATGCCATTCAACCGGTAGCATCATCATAGCCATTGAGGTTATCTCATGATTATATCACGAGCACCATCATCACTATCAGTATCATTTGATAGCATCAACTACATCATCTCTCGAAGTCATACTCCATCTGAGTAATCAGGCATGATTCTGAATAAGTCACTCACTCCATAGAGTGATACAAGAACCATTCTTCTAATCCGGACATATGTCCTAGAATAATAATTGTTCCAACAGATGTTGGAAGCCACTCCATGGGCTACAAGGACTATTCTTCTAATCCAAACATATGCCCTAGAAGAATAAATGTCCTGGACCATTTTCCTCCTAGAGAATGTTTGTCCACTAGCACACTGACTATCCAGCTAGCTGGTAATCATTTCCAACACTATTGATAGTCTTCATGGAAATCAAAACAATGCCATTCAATAGAACACAATTGTATCTATCCATAGTAGTACGCAACTACTATACAGTGGTACACAACCACACCAAGTAGCACACAAATACTTAATCAGTGAGACATAGTCACAACCAGTGGAACACATCCACCATAGTAGCATACATCTATTGTCCAGAGACATACATTATCCACAACAATCATATCATCTGATATCAACCTACATAAAACAATATCATGATATAAACTGAATCATTTGGGACATTCTTCCACTCACATCTATGAGATATGGAAGAGCATCTACCCTCAGAAGGTAAAACACCATCCATGGACTATCTGGACGATTCTTCTCAAGCATAGAATAATAATTGTCCCTGATTTATAAGCATGGACCATTCACCTAACTAGGTCATTCCTTCGGCACTAATCATAGTGCAACATGGAGAGAATGAGTCTTCCTTAGGAATGCATGTCCCTGATTGTTGAACTTGGACCATTCACCTAATTGGGCCATTCCTCCGGCACTAATCATAGTGCAACCTGGAGAGAATGAGTCTTCCCTAAGGAATGATTGTCTGTGTTGATTTTTCATAACCTAGATTAAGCATGAAGTTCATTCCATTTTATCATTTAACTTAACCATAGACAATAATGTTGCAGCAACCAAGATCACAAGAAGAAACACCATGCACAAAAACACAAGAAGTATCTTGGGAAACCCTTCTCAACAAGGGAAGAAAACCCATCCAAATCCTTTGTTATATTCTTCAAGAGAAAGACCTTCACCACCAACAAAGACATAGCACACAAGAGGGTGTTCAAACCCTAGAAGACTAGCGCCAAAGAGAGGTGCGCACCTTTTCCCAAGTAGATGTACTTGCTGAAATTTCCAAACTCACAAGTAGGATATGATTCCACAATGGGGAATCTTCCTTTACTTATATTAGACTTATCCTATCAACCGAAGTGTCTATTGGCTCAACAGGGTCGACCTCACTAAGTCACAATATTATTATTATTAATAATATTAACCATATTAATTATCTCTTACATTTATTATTAATCACATTAAGGTGGGGTTGACCTGTACCCTTTACATGACAATTAGGGTTACAGGCAGGTCTGACTCTTTAACAACATATAGCAAAGGATCCAATACACCCACTAGTGCTCATCCACTAGGGGAGCATCCATAGGGATGTCATATCTCTGGCTCACTTCATTACACAGAAGAACCAGATCTACACATGTTCACCTGTGCTCATCCACAAGCACGTCCACTCTACATATCTTCTTTCCCACTGCCTCACACAGGAGAATAATCTGGATTTTTCTCGTCAACTATGTTGTTCATAGGAGGCTAACACATCATCTTCATTTATGTTCACATAATGATGCACCCAGCACTTTAGGATTTCACACATTCACCTTGTGCTCAACCACAAGCACGTCCAACTCATCAAATTGCCTTTCCCACTGGATAATCATCTGGAGTTATTCTCGACTCTCTTAATGGAGGAGGTCATCTCTACGTTCCTAGCTCTGTCTCAGGTAGGAACCGCGTACCCTTCTTAGGGGATTTCTCTCAGGTTTGTAAGCTGAGAGAAATACTTCACATAGCTGCAATGATCCACACCTCATGGGTTTGTAAGCTGGAGAATGTCTCACATAGCTGCAATCATCAACACTCCCTCTTAGCTAGGGAGGCATTATTTATCATGCCAAGTCTCACACAGATGTATTTTGAATTGTGTCTTGGCTGGAGTTATTGACACTCCCTCTCAACTAGGGAGCCATTCTTTACGAAGTTAATTTGGTGAATATATCTGCAATCTGCTCATGTGTAGGAAGGTACTGCATGTGTACGATTTTTGTCTGCATCATATATCTGATATAAGGATATTTCATCTCATCGTGTTTTCGATCCATCAGGAAACATTGGGTTCTCAATGAGCTTTACACACGACTCTTGGTTATCATCATAGGTTCCATCTCATGGTCAAGTAAATATGTCAAAAGCTTGTGAAGCCACATTGCTTCGCACACTTGATGCTTATATACTCTGCCTCTGTGGTACTCAAGGCCACAGAGTTTTTTTTCCTACTGCATCAGCAAACAATGGAAAACTTCACAGTAGAACATCAACTGGATGTGTTCTTCCGGTTCACTGTACTTTCTATTCAATATGGATCGGCATATCCTGCAAACTCAAGTTCATACTGGAGGCGTATCTCAGGCCATATCCAATTGTTCCTCGTATATATCTCAATACATGTTTCGTTGTTGTCTAGTGAGTCTGTCTCGTTTGACTCATGAAATGATTAAGCACATTTACTGCATGGCATGAATAAATTCTGGTGTTAACCAAATACATCAATGATCCAATCAGTTGTGGATCAATCTCATCTGAATCATCGTCAATCTTCTTCTTTAAATCCATCACGGTGGATTTTACATTCTGTCATACTGAACTTCTTTAATATTTTCACTGTATATTTTCCTTGTCTCATGAAAATCTCATTTGTCCTTTGTCATACTTCTTGTCCCAGGAAGTTGTGCATCATACTCATATTCTTCATCTCGAATTTAGAAGTCAAGGATTACTTCTATCCAACAAAAAGGCTTTCTAAATAAGTCATCAAAATCAGGCTCTCGTCACCACACTGTAATGATATAGGTTTGGATCAACAACAGTCTTGCTGAAATCCAAACTCATGAAGAATATATCTATCTGATATAATTTCCAACTCATGGATGATAATACGGATGGAAGTGTATCAGGGTCACTGGGTCAAGTGTCTCATTATAGACAACTCCCTCTGTTTGTGAGAAACCTCTGGCTATAGATCTCATTTTGTATTTCTTGACACTTTCATCTGTTGCATGCTTGATCATATAGATCCACTTAGAAGTTACCACAGACTTCCCTTTCTGGTCCCTGAATAATATCTTAAGCATCGTTCTTTAAGGTATACTAGTATTCTTTTGTTATGGCATCTTGCCATACCGGTTCTCTTGTTGCTTCTCTAAGACAAGGAGTCTCAGCATCAATGAAGTGGCTCGTGACTGAAGGATAGCTCAAAAATCTCTTTTGCTTTCTTGGAATGTTCCTTGAGAGGCTT
The DNA here is from genome assembly GCA_009831015.1 of Picea engelmannii. NCBI lineage: Eukaryota > Viridiplantae > Streptophyta > Pinopsida > Pinales > Pinaceae > Picea > Picea engelmannii. Next base: position 1,693,946 of record ML778478.1, on the reverse strand, counting down.
GTATGTTTCTCTGCCTCTTACAGAGTGAGTCTAGGTAGGCATTTTATGCCCTACTGCAATATCTTTGAACATATCAACTAGAGAAACTGGATAACTTGGAGTAATGTATTGTTGAAGGGGGAGAAGGTGTTATCTCACTGTCAATTTCCATCTGAGATTCTCTAGGTCTTTGAAAATTTGTCTCTTCTTCAAGGACAACATCTCTGCTTGTCTCAAATTGTCTCTGACTAGGGATGTCTTTGAAGATTCATTGTATCCTTTCTTCCTAAAGGATCTAGCTTGGACTTCTTCTCTTTGGGTACATGGCAATACATTGGGCACCCAAATAACCTAAAGTGTTCAATATCAGGCTTCATTCCAGTGAAGACTTCTTCGAGAGTTATGTTTTTCAAGGTCTGGTGAAGACTCTTGTTCTGCACATACACTGTGTCATGCATGCTTCTTCCCATGGAATCCTAGAAGGATTTTGATCGTGCTTTGTAGAATTGGTTGTCTCAATGAAGGTTATATTCTTCTTCTTTCTCAAATGGTTTTGGCTCCTTCTTAGTCAAGTGACTCCCTATGAAGGATAAGCATCTTATTTTCTTGTTAACCTATCTGGAATAAGAAAACAAAAAGAACCAACACAAGAATATCTCCTAAAGGAGAATAGTGAGTACATCTCTAGAATCAAAACAATTTAAGGAATATTGTCACAGCTACAACATCTACTTGTAATGTAGCAAACCTTTAGAAATATATTTTAGAGGAATGACAATTACAACAATCAAACCTAGAGTCTTTACTTTGAGTGTGTTGTTTCTCTTAATGCACTGAGATCCTTCTGGATCCATGACTTCAGCAAAGGTTCCTTCCTCCTGCAATTTCACTCATGACAATGATACAAATAATATATACAAGTGCATACCTAAGGATGTTGATATGATTTCTACAATGACTCTTGGTTGATCTCTATCCTCTGAGATCTTTATGAAGAAGATAGTCATAGTGTCACCTTTTGTCATCTTTGTTATTTTGAAGATGTCCCTTCAATGTAAGGGCTTGAGTAGGTGATTGGCTTCCTTGTCCTAATGTCAACTTCCTTCCATTCATTGATAGCTTGTCTCTGATAAACCCTTTTGTATTACCCACAATAAGTCTTCCTCTAAAGTCTTGTCTTTCAAGAACTTTGAAGTTGCTTGATTCATCAAGCTTATCTTCCATCATAGTTTTTGTTCATCATAATTTTAGATTCTTCACAACCCTTTGTCAACTAGGCTAAAAACCTTAACGTCTAGGCTAGGCTAGCACTTTTAGGTTTTATTGGACTTATGACTGACAACAATAATCCTTTGAAATATAGGAGAACATTGGTGAGTTGAAGAGCTCCTTCAATGAGTTTGCAGAAACCCTAGGGCCAAAATTTCTAAATGCTCGAAATGTCACTCTGAGAGTCTCTGGAGGTGTTGTGGAGGAGGCTGTACTCTCCTATGCCAAAATTAGCCCCAACGTTTAAGTGTTTAAGGGCTGAAACACCTCATAAAAGAAGGTCGTACGAATTTTCTGGAAACCCTAGGAGGGTCGTACGGTTCTGCAGAAAAGAGAGGAGACTGGTAGATGTTTGTGCAATGGATTATTCAAGACCTATGCTATGATACCATGTTGATTTTTCATAAGCTAGGTTAAGCATGAAGTTCATTCCAGTATATCATTTAACTTAACCATAGACAATAATGTTGCAACAACCAAGATCACAAGAAGAAACACCATGCAAAAGAACACAAGAAGTATCCTGGGAAACCCTTCTCAACAAGGGAAGAAAACCCAGCCAAATCCTTTGCTATATTCTTCAAGAGAAAGACCTAGCGCACAAGAGGGTGCTCAAACCCTAGAAGACTAGCGCCCAAGAGAGGTGTGCACCTTTTCCCAAGTAGATGTACTTGTTGAAATTTCCAAACTCACAAGTAGGATATGATTCCATAATGGGGAATCTTCCTTTACTTATATTAGATGTATCCTATCAACCAAAGTTTCTATTGGCTCAACAAGGCCGGCCTCACTAAGTCACAATATAATTATTAGTAGTAGTAGTAGTAGTAGTAGTATAATTAATATAGACCATATTAATTATCTTTTACATTTATTATTAATCACATTAAGGTGGGGCCGACCTGTACCCTTTACATAACAATTAGGGTTACAGGCAGGTTTGACTCTTGAACAACATATAGCAAAGGATGTGATACACCCACTAGTGCTCATCCACTAGGGGCACATCCATAGGGATGTCATATCTCTGGCTCAATGCATTACACAAAAGAACCAGATCTACACACGTTCACCTGTGCTCATCCACAGGCACCTCCACTCTACAAATCTTCTTTCCCACTGCCTCACACAGGAGAATCATCTGGAGTTTTCTCGTCAACTCTGCTGCTCAGAGGAGGCTAACACATCATCTTCATTTATGTTCACATGATGATGCACCCAGCACTTTGGGATTTCACACGTTCACCTTGTGCTCAGCCACATGCACGTCCAACTCATCAGATCGTCTTTCCCACTGGATAATCATCTGGATTTCTTCTCAACTCTCTGAATGGAGGAGGTCATCTCTACGTTCCTAGCTTTGTCTCAGGGAGGAACCACGTACCCTTCTTAGGGGATTTCTCTCAGGTTTGTAAGCTGAGAGAAAGACTTCACATAGTTGTAATGATCCACACCACACAGGTTTGTAAGCTGGAGAATGTCTCACATAGCTGCAATCATCAACAGTCAGGACCATTTCCTAATGGAAATGATTGTCTTGCACCAACCTCCAAAACGGACCATTCTTCGAAACTGCTCACAAATGTGAACTTCGAAAGAATGACTGCCCGACGAGGCTGACCATTCTACTTGGCCACTACTCAGAGTGACTTCCAAGAAGAATGATTGTCCTAGACCATTCCCCCACACTGGCCACAAGAGGAATCGTTGTCTATGGTACATCAACAATCTATCGAACCATTTTCATTACGAAAATGACTGTCTGATCTGGACCATTTTTCGAACTGGAAAATGCCTATCCGTCAGAAATCTCAAACCACTTTCCGAACAGGAAAGAAACTCCTCATCCTGGACCATTTTTCGAACTGAAAAATCACTGTCCATAAATCAATAACACATCAATGCTCCCTCCCAACCTGGGAGTAATCTCTTCCTTTTTCAATAAGGAAGTCGTCTCCATGAGCCCCAGCTTGTTTCTTAAGTACGCAAACTTTTCATCTTGGACAGAGGCTTTACCAAAATATCTGCTATCTGCTCATCTATGGAGATTTATTGGAGAACCACTTCTCTTTTCTAGACTTCATCACGAAGAATATAATGCTTGATCTCAATGTACTTCGATCTGTCATGGAACATTGGTTTTCTTTGAAGGCTTTATATAGCTCCGATCATTACAAAGTATCATGGTTGAATTCAACACTTATGTTTTCTGCTAGCTCATGCTATCGTGGAAAGACTTAAACTGAAACATATCCAATTATCACTTATTCTTTCATCAAGAGAGTTTGCCATGGAATAGCAATCCATCATCCCAGACTTCTAAGTAACTATTCTGATACACTATCTCTGTCATAGAAAATTTTCACCACGCTTCTATTGCATATGAGATACTATGCATCAAGTTGTTTGAATTCATACAAGGTCTTCTTATATCTGCATACATGGGTCTCTTTCTTTTATAAGCTTCTTTCTCACTTGCTTTATTGGGAAGAACGGTCTTTTACACGTAAATTTGAATCCATGGATACTACAAGAGGTATATCTGGTTTACTGGAACAAGTTGTTGTCATAGTCTTTTCCCTCCTTCTGGAAGAACCCCTAAATCTTGCAATGCTTCCATTCATAAGTCTTTTTCACATTTTCTTACATACATTGTTCTTTATCATAACTTTCATTTATTTTGCTCGATTGCTTCTAGTGGGTTCAAACCAAGCTGGTAGTCTTTGTGATTCTCGGTATACTAACTAGTTGTTCTGGCTTTTCTTTCTTTCTTGGAATCTTCATGTTCCTCCTCATGTTTCTCTTTAGCTCTTGGGTCCATGGAGTCTTCTATAGATTCCATGCCCTGAAGATTCCAACTTCTTCCTTTCATCATGGGATCATGGATGTAGATGGACAA
>ML778478.1:1668220-1689749 GCA_009831015.1 Picea engelmannii | reverse complement strand
TTTTCTTTCTTTCTTGGAATCTTCATGTTCCTCCTCATGTTTCTCTTTAGCTCTTGGGTCCATGGAGTCTTCTATAGATTCCATGCCCTGAAGATTCCAACTTCTTCCTTTCATCATGGGATCATGGATGTAGATGGACAACCGAGGATACTTTAAGGCTTCTTTTTGAAGAAGACTTCTTCTGAACATGTGTTGCTTATCATGGCTACTACTTTCAATGGGAACATGGATAGATACTTCTTAATCCTCAATGGATCATATCATTTAGGATTAGCTCCCTCCTAATCCTTGTTTCATGCATGAATGCATGCTCTTCTTTTGGAATTATGTAATCAACTCCCTCCAACTAAGAGAGTCCACACTTCCATCTGCATCCTTATTGCCTTCTGCAAAGTGTCACAAGTATTTTTCTAATTTCATCTTGATTGTTGACTTCTTTCTGTTTTGACTTCTCCTGAGTCTCTTCAAGTTTGATTTCGACTTGTCTAGCAGTTGTTACTTATATAATAGCTTCCACATGAATTCTTACCAAGGATTGTCAACATACTTCATCTTTTCATGTGTATTGCTTGACTTGTAGTCATCGTGATAGCAATCATTATCTTGTTATTCTACCATAGGTATTGTTTCACTTGAACATCTTATCTTCTAAGAAATAGATATGCAAGATATGTACAGAAACTATGTAAACATGGTATGTACAAGAACTATGAAGAATATTATTACCTTGTCTTAGAAGAAGAAGTTTGTTTTATTCTGCTTGGCCTTCTTTGAGGGTTCCCTCTCTTCGGCAACTGATGTTTCGTGTGTTTCCTTCCTTAGGCCAAACTTCCTCTTATTCCTGAAATTATTGAATTTTTGCTATGAAGGCTTGATCATTGTATTTCTTTTGGGATTTCTCTTTTGTGCTAATCCTTGATTCTTCTTGAGCACAGCAAGTCCAAAGTTCTTCTAATGTGAGATATTCCTTTCTTATGTTCATGCTTGCAGCAAATGCATCCCATGTTAAAGGAAGATTGTTGAGTACTATATTTACCAGTTCGTTGAAATGATTTCTTCAATAGCTTGTAGTTGATCTCTTAACTGAGATATTTTCACAAAGTATGATGGTATGCTTTCATCATCATTCATTTTCATGTCACGAAGCTCATTCTTCAGACTCCTTACTAGTCCAATGTTTTTTACTGAGAAGAGGTTAGTTAAGGCATCGTACATCTTCTTAGATGAGTCAAGATGAGAGATGTAGGGTATCAAGTGGTGTTTTATAGAGTCCACTATGATACTCATGGAATTGATGTCATTGTTCTTGAACTTCTCCATAACTGCAGTGTTCTGAGGTTCCTTCTCTTTTCCTTCTTCAAACTGTTGTTCCACGATCTTTCCTTTCACGATATCCAACACTTTATTCTTGGCAAGGATGAGGTCAATCCTTGTCTTCCATGCTCTGAAGTTAGAAGCCCCTTCTAACTTGTTTTCTGACTTCATAGAGTAAGTCATGATTGTTTTGACTTGGTCAATCTTTGACTTTGACTTGGTCAACCTTTGACTTTGACCAAAAACTCAAACTTGATGTCTTAGCTTGTTGAGAGTACTAGGAGGTGCGTTAGGTTAGGGCGCACTAGACTATCCAAAAATTAGGTCAATCTCTTCACTTAAGGTGTCTTAACAAGAGGGTTAGGGTTTCGTTGCTGCAGCAAAAACTTTTACTGCAACTGCAACTGTAACTGAGAAAATCCTCCCAATCTATCTTCTAGCAGTTAAATTGTCTCAAGATAGTGTGGGCCCATAACCTGTTAGAAAAGTAGGTGTGCTCATTTAACCATAGATAATATAGCATTATTGTCACCCAGCCATAGGCTGAAACCACCCCCGAGCACCTTAACCTTGACAGAGAATAATTCTGGAAGCAAACCCTAGGCCTAATAGCCAATCAAGGTAGTGTATCACTCTCTAGAGTTAGCATACCAAGCAAAAAGTCCAAACCATAACCAAGAGAGAGTCCAAGACTGAAACTGAAAATGCAAGTTGCAGTAGCTACAGCTGTAGCTACTCTCAAGACTTGTGCACAACTAAATTTCTGCAGTTGTGAGCTGTGTGTGGCAAATGAGCTCTGGCATCCTATATTTATATTACTCCTCCTTAGTTGTCTGGGTCGACTTCTCATTCTGGAGGCTAAAAACTCAATATTAAATATTTCCTTTAGCCGACTTGTCTTCTAGGGTTATGTCCAAAGCTTTAGGGTTTCTTCTTGCTTCCCGAAATATTCTATTCTTGTCAGGGTTACACGTGGAGGTTAATACCTCCCACAACTACCATAATATCAACATAGAGTTGCAGACAAAGAAAGAGAGTTACAGACATAAGGAGAGTTGCAGATAGGGGAAGAATTCTTTCTAATTATGTGTATTGATTGGGGGGTTGTCATCAATGACAAAGGGGGAGATTGTTGAACAAATTGTTATCATTGATGTCAAAGGACTTATATCATGTAAGTATTCAAATATAAGTATCTCAGAAAAAAGTGACATTATGTAAAAATGTGAATTCAAAATAAAAAATGAAGTTACATGAAAAAAGAGTATTAAAAGATTAAAAAAAATGGATTTATGTAAAGAAGTCAACAAATAAAATGGTATATGTCCATGGTTTAAAAACCCATGGTATTTGCCCATGGTATTTTGAAAAGTGAATTAAAAAAAGGGAGGAATTAATTATTTAATTAATGAATGTCGTGTCTTTTTTAATAAACATGACTCTTCATGTAGAGTTATGATAAAATATAAAAGAAGAAGAGTAATGTGAGAAAAAGTGTGGGTGAAAATGTAATAATCTTACAAATAACATTTGAAGAAATGAGAGGAGTGATGATTGAATATCATTTGAGTGACCATTGAATATCATTCAAGGAGCGACGATTAAATGTTAGCGAAGATCAGATCTGGTGTTTTAGCAAGCAGATCTGGCGTTCTATCAAGTAGAACTTGTAAAGGCAGAAGTAACAAAAGAAGCAAGAAGATCTGATAAAGGAAGATCTAAGGCAAAAGTAATAGAAGAAGCAAGAAGAATTGGTGAAGGCATAAACGAGCAAACCTAGTGAAGACATAAGCAACAAGAGGACCTGTGAAGGAAATGTAAATGTTCAACTTCTAAAGAAGAATTTGCAAGCTTGAAAGTACGCAGGTGCCTACCAACATCAAGCAGTGGGGATTGGTGTCTTCAGTAGGTTGGTGCCTACAAACATCCAACAGTGAGGATTGGTGTCCCTAGTAAGTTAGTGCCTAAAAATATTTGTAACAGTGTGTTGGTGCCTAAAAATATTTGTAACAGTGTGTTGGTGCCTACAAATATTTGTAACAGTGTGTTGGTGCCTACAAATTATAAAAGAAGTTTTTGTGATTTTCTCTTGAAAGAGTTTCCACATAAAATCTTGTGTCTTCTAGTTGTTAGATTTTATGTGATTGCTTCATTATGGTTAATATTTGTCAAAAAGAAAAAGATAGTCTTATACTGATTCACCCCCCACCTCTCAGTATAAGTCCGTTCAACATACACCTCAAATATTGTGTGCATTCACAAATGGTACTTCATGGTGATCTTTGTTTCAGTTGTTGTGCTATGATTTCGTGTGTGGGTTTCTTGCTTATACATGGTATGATTTTTTACCTTGTCATGAAAGTAATAAACATTGGTTTTGAACTAATAACACCTCTTAATAATAATAATTTTAGTATTTTGTCTCATTATACCATGGGGGAACACAATTGTCCTTAAATAAGTGTTGTCATGACTTGGGCCAAATCGTACTACCAATGATCTAGTTGAGTAGCATACTTCATGTCCTAACCATGCCTAGCACATTCCATCTTTTCTCTTTCACTTCCATCTCGTTCATGAAAAATATTGTCCCCACTTATGTGTGGCTTATCAAATGTCATCCAACAAGGTCTAAAAGAGCAAATTAAATATCAATGCAAGCCAAAGTCAAATAAAGACCAAAAAGGTTAGAGGTGAAGAGCATAAATGTTTAAAAATGAAAAAATATGAAGCTGAATCTCGAAAAGGCCCAACCCTAGAGTCTTATGCTAAAAATGCACATCTAAAGAAAAGGACTAAGAAAATCAAAGAAAATAAATACAAAAAGAGGTAATAAATAAGGTTTTGAGGTGGTAACTCTAAGCAAGGCTCCCTCTCTAAAGGTTTGCATGTACAAAATGAAGATTCCTAGCTCTTGAAATCTAGTTGGACCAATTTATAGACCTTAAAGTCTGAGGGTAGATACATAAAGTTCCCCTTCCCTTTCCATAAAATATTCATCACTTTTACCTATCTCTAACCAAGGAATCTAGGAAATACTTTATGTCCTAGGATTGTTAGAATGAATTACTTAATGTGCATTGCCTAATGACTTGTTTTGAAGCTTGACTCATCATTATAGGTGGGAGCCCCACATTGAGATCCATACATTATGCCTCGAGATCTATGTACACACATTGGGATCCATGTACTTGTATTCAAACATATCTACATACATTGGGATCCATGCCATTTTTCTTGGGATCTGTGTCACTGCATTGGGATCCATGACAATAGATGTGGCAATGACAAGGATGCCACATCATCACAAAGGTGTCCACATCATCATTTGTACAGTTAATAGCACATGGAGCATACATGAGCTTGTTTTAATGATTATCATTTGATATCCTAGCACATGTGTGGGGCGCACCCCTTTGGGACCCCTCTTTCACACGTGGGAATGATTTTTGAGATGGTTTCTACTTGTCACACATGTGAACACTCCTCTAGTCGCCTTTTCTCTCTCCTCACTCACACGTATGAGGTTTCTAGAGCCTTCTAGAAGGGCACGCCACTTATCCTCCTTGTTTCCCACACGTGTTATGGCACTCATGGTATTTTCCTTGGTTTGAAGAGGGCACTCTTGGTTTTCTAACATGGTTTTGACCTCATATATGGTTTGACCCCTTGATTGAGGAGGAAACTCTTGTTTTTTATGGTTTTGTCCCAATGTATTGAGGCGCTCATGGTTTTCATTGGAGAACATGGTTTCATTTCTAGCTCATGGTATTGTATACATCGTATAGGGAGGGCCATATCTATATAAGGAGGGTGCCTCCCTCACTTGCATTTGTTGGAAATCAAGTGGAAGATCTACTTACTACTTGTGTTGTGAGATCTTTTGTCTTTCAAGTAATGTTTTGGGGTTTTATAAAGGGATTTTGAGTTGCAAGCTTTATTGAGGAAGGAGTTATCACAAGGGAAAATATTGCGAGTAAAGTATGACCTGCATTTCTATTTCATATCTTTATTGAATCTTAAGCTAGATTTATTTTGTATTAGAGGTGAATATCCTAGGGTTTCATTTATTTACTCTAGATCTAGTTTATGGTTCACTTTGTGATACTTAGGTTGATTTCCATCAAATTAATCTCCCTTTAATCCTTGCAATCTTTCATCGTCTTCTAAGTTTGATGTTCTTCTAAGTATTCTACATGATATTTGGGATTTTCAACAACTAAGTCAAGCAAACAATTGCCAATGGTTCCTAAACCCCATAGCCCAATGGTAAGTGATTATTTCATTTGCATATTTCAGCCATCTCTTTAAATTTTCCTTTTCCAATTTGTTACAATTGAGCAATCTAGGTTTTTCTTCAAAGTTTCATCTTCAAACTAAGATTGCGTTCACTCAAGTTTCAAGCTAACCCTTGTTCAAATTCTGCACCAACTTAAATTTCAAATGCAGGTCGATCTCTATTCTCTTTGTTTTGATGCTAATCGTTCTAATTTTGTTGGTGGAATCTAATTTATATTTTCTTTATTAATACATAGATTGACACCTACACCCTCTAAGCAATCAAATAACTCATTAATCTAAGGGTTTCTTTGAGATCTGAGTTCATTCAACGTTTTTCCCTTGCAAATTTAATGATGGATGTGGAATTGGCAGAATAACCTTGTGAGCTTGACCAAAGGGCCAACAATTTGATCTCAATTTTCACACTTAGGCCATATTTTGGCATTTTGTATTTCTAACCTCTTAAGACAGCGAATTGATGCATTTACTATGGAGCGATTTGGTTCCTAAGCAAAAACGACCAAGCATCTTAGTCCTTCTCATGCTTTAAAATGGTTGAGGGTTAAACACTTCACGAGTTCCTTTGATATAATGGTTTGATGTGCACAACATTTTATCTTGATTTGGATTAATGGTATAACGTATACACTTCTGAACATGCACATTTGGAAGATGTTTCGAGTTCATTTTGAACAAAAATACATCTCAATCCTAATCGATACTATAAACCCTTGGGCGCTGTGTCAGTTTTCAGTAAAACATCTCACCTTTATTTAGCACTGTTGGCTGGTAAAACACTAATTTCACAGACGGTTTAGCAAGAGAATGGCTCATTCAGATTTCATTTTTTGGCACATAAGAATTTAAACTCATAAATGCTGTCGACTTTAAATAGTTTAATTTTGCTAACTGTATAATCTGTCCAAGAGGTTGATATTTTATGTGTCTAAACATCTGATTGCAATCCGAAGTTATACACTTTCTAAAGGGTTGCATAGTTCATGCATTGGTAGATTTTCTTGAAGACATAATTGGGCAGTTCATTTCTTTGAATCTGCTTGTGGTGCAAATGTATGGTGAAACCTAATCAGATGTCTAAAATATTCTGCTAACTGTGGACACTTATAAAATCTGGAGTTTTTCTGAACCCTGGGTTTAAATAACAGCAGTTTCATGTCTTTCCTTGGTTATAATTTCATAAGCACAAGTGGGTTTTCTGAATCATTTAAGTATCTGACACTTTAAACTCATAAATGTCGTCAACTTTCAATGGTTTAATTCTGCAAACTGTATACTCTGTCCAAGAGGTTGATATTTTGTGTCTAAACCAGTGTTACGAACATCTCGATAATATCTCGATGTTGGCGATATTATCTTCAAAATCAGGGGGCGATATTTTCCGATATTTTCATTCTTACAACATTGTTTTTCATTCTTACGACATTTTCCGATATTTTCCGATATTTTCCCTGATGTTGCCAATATTTTCATTTTCAGACCCTCGGCGATATTTTGCCGATGCCGATGCTTGCAACACTGGTCTAAACATCTAATTTGCAATCCGAAGTTATACACTGTCTAAAGGGCTGCATACTTCATGTGTTGGTAGATTTTCTTGAAGACATGATTGGGCTGTTCATTTCTTTGAATCTGCTTGTGGTGCAAATGTATGGTGAAACCTAATCAGATGTCTAAAATATTCTGCTAACTGTAGACACTTATAAAATCTGAGTTTATTCTGAACTCTGGGTTTAAATAGCAGCAGTTTCATGTCTTTCCTTGGTTAAGAATTTCATAAGCACAAGTGGGTTTTCTGAATCATTTAACTATCTGACATTTCATTCAATTATATGGTGATTGATTTCTGTGGTATCTACAGTATTGAACAGTTTACCTAACAGCCAGCTCTAAACTTTATATTCATTGCATCTTATTGGTTGATGGTTGTATGACATTTGGACACAATCTTCCTATGCTTGGATAATGGAATATGATCAATTTCCTGTCTGATACTCTATTTAATAATTGGCATATGGTTCCACTTAATGGCATGTTGAGAATTTTTCTAAGTGAGCCAGATTCCTAAACTTTGCACTACATCTTAAAAATTTTAGCACTTAAGCTTATTAGATATGATGGAATGGTTTCATTGAACAATAAACTCATTTAAGTTTCATGGTGGTCAATCTAGCTTGCAGCATTAGCACTGTATAATTTGTCACCATCATCTCATCTTTCAATATTGGCTTACCTAATAAATTTTATGATGTTTGCATCTCTCATAATAGACCGCACTTCTGGTATATAATTGATTTGATTGCCTTCCAATAACCTTTCATAGATTGCTTATATTTCTACTTCAACATGTACAAATAGACATTGGACATCTTGGACTAGCAATCATAAGTATTCTTTGAACTTTGTCTTTAAAGGGAGAACGAGTCACACACTTTCCTTGGGAGTTACTTGAGTTGCACCTTTAGCAAGTGAGTTAATTTGATTAAGTATTGTGAATTTAAGCTAAGACCTTCTCACTCTACACTAAACGATTTGGCTTAGATTGACCATAGGGTTTCCCCCCTAGGCTAGGATTCCTTAGTCTAAAGAGTGGAGAGAGGCCACCAAAGTGACAGTGGGTGGTTTGCTTGATAGTGCCCCTAGGCTTTTCCAGTAAGGTTAGGACTTTTCCTTGTAGGAAAGAATTTGAGTGGTAACAGGTCTTACATGGGGTGAAAAAACTTGCAGTGCACACATATCAAAATCTACTTTAGGTCGTTGGGATTTTGCAATTCAGGCTTGAAGGAGGCTTAATCCCACCTGCCAACATCTCTGCAGAAAAATCACTGGCTTAATTCAGGCAGTGTTAAGACAAAAGCTAAATCCCACCTGCCAACACCTCTGCAGAAAAATCACTCAAAAACTCTCAAACCTTTTATAAAACTTCCTTGGTCTGAAGACAAAACTGTACAATAAAGCAAAGCATGTGAATTACACAAACTAGAAATCAGAAGAAAAATATGGCATCATGACTATTCTATCAAAGCAATGAAAGATGAAACCCTAAAATTCAGGAAAACAATGAAAATGAATAATTTATCAAAAAAAACCTTCATCGGCTTTATGAGCTTTGCAAGCCAATGTGTTCTGCCCGAGAAAGAAAATCCTGGGCTCGTAGCCTGTTCCAGTCCAAAGATATCAAATCCATGGATACTAAGCATCCTTTGATAAGCTAATCAATTTCTCGTCCAGATATCTGAATCATTGTTGCCAGCATTTTATTTGTTCTGTCCTGAACTGGTAGCCCTCTCTTTGGATTGCATCCTTTCCAACCTCGCCTTGTGATATACCAATGCAGCATTGTATCTGTGAAATTCTAGGCCACTGAACCATAGGACCAGAGGCTTCTGCTGTCTCTGAGAATAAGCTTCATAGAACCAGTAAAGGGGAGCCCTTCCATGTTCATTCACAGTCACATGGTCAGCATAATGGTTGAGTCCAACAATCAGCTGCCCAAGCCAATAAGGTCACCTTATCCAATCTCTTGCTCCATAATCTCCCATCTTTAAATTGACTTCAGCTTGATTGGTACCCAAACAGCTAAGAACAAACCCTAGAACTATCCACCAAGTTTGTCGTCAATACATTTTCTCAGCAGCGGAGCAACAATATAAGAAACAGAAGCTATATGGCATACCAAGACAGCATTTTATCTGTGAAATTCTAGACCATTGAGCCATAGGACCAGAGGCTTCTGCAGTTTCTGAGAATAAGCTTCATAGGACCAAGCGAATGGGTCACCTTTCTCTTCCACAATAATCTCCCATCTTTAAATTGACTTTGGCTCGATTGGTACCCAAACAACTAAGAACGAACCCTGGAACTATACACCAAGTTTGTCTGCAATACATTTTCTCAGCAGCAGAGGCGAGGTGGGCATTTTGGTTTATGTGGGTCGAGGCAGAGAGAATGGAGTTGATGAGCCAAAGGTTGAAACAATGCACTCTGCCTCGCCTGAAACAGTGAAAATGATAAAGACATCCCATTTCCAGACCCTGCTCATGTGACACCCTGAAGGCTGATGCTGATGTACGATGACCTTGATGCTGACATAAGCTGAGGTATTATTTATTTTTATTTTTTATTCTTTGTCAATGATAAAAATAGGACTCTCGTCTAATGAGACTTCAGAAAATCCTGTTTTAAAAAATAAAAAATAAACATTTATTTCGGAGTTTTGAAATATCAAAGTTCAATATTTTGATTTTGATTTTTTGTACAAACTAAATTATAAAAAATGAAAGCAATAGTCTCCTGCCTAGCAGCAGGGACTAACAAAGAAGAATCTAAACCCTTAGTGCTTGAGTACCCCCTTTCTACAGACTCCTGCTACCTCAATCTCTTCATGGCTGTTGCTCTGAAGGTTTTGAAGGCTCAATTCCTTCAGCCTCCGCCGCTCCCTTCTCACAGTCAAGTCTGTTTCCTCGCATCTCCTCATCATCTCCAGGTGGCATATGAGCTCTGTCACTGCCCATTCCACTGTGCTCAAAGACATGTCCGTTCCAACTGTGAAGAGATCCTGCACACAAGATGAAGGAGAGAGAACTAGCTAAGACAGCAAAATGACTAGCGTGAATGCACCAGTTGTTGCCTGTGCAATTATGGCTCTAGCCTCTCATCGAGTCATCAGCTGGCAGCTTCTCAATTTTTTGTTTATTTTTTCTGACAAATAAGCCCAAGAGCTCCCAGGAAATTTGTCCTTTCACTCTCCTCCAGGGAATCCCAAAATACATTATTTGATTTCATAAAAAGTATGCTTTTATTTTGGAAAAAATCCATTTCACAAAGCTTTTTCTAAAAACATGAGAAAGACGCAGTAAAATCTTTTGTTGGTATGGACTCTGGAGGCCAAAGCAAAATTATCCAGCGAGATGGGGACTATAGTTGCCCTGTCACAGGCAGGGACTGATAAGATATTCACCAACATTACAAGCGGGAATGAGGGCCAACATACACTCTATATGAATAGGAAGAAGCCAAACACTCTATAATGGCATTGTGCTTTACTTAATAAAAGCATACTAGAATTTGTAACACTAGGTGGTCTGCTGCTTCTGAAAACAAGACTGTTCATGAAAACAACTCACATTTTCTTCTTGAGAAAAAATTCAAAAAGGAATTCTAGAATCTGCATAAACACCAAACAACTAGCTAGTTATTCCATAATAATTGGATACATTAGTGGTCCACTCCGGAAGGGTTTTTAATAGGCAATAAATGTGCTTGAAATATAAAAGGGTATGTACAGCACAAACCACTACTCCAGCACTGTCAAAAACAGAGCAGTAAAAACACATTAGGTCCCATTACACAACCATCTTGAATCAACAAAAGGAAGAGGAAAAAAAGCATCAAAAGAATAAAACTATGATATTCTATCAGATAAATAACATTTTAATAATTGCCACAGAAAATAGGGGTCCTTGCTTGAACTTATCATGGAATGCAAATGCAAGAGGCTTAACTTGTTCGCCTGGCCCTCAGATAAATCCTCTGTATCTTAAAAAGAAGATGCAAAATGTCAACAATAAAACATGGGAAGTTTCAAATCTGTAAACCTCCTTTGACATGTTTAGTGCAAAGAGATCTACAAGAAAAAAGCAAATTAATTTAACAGATTTCCTTTAAAAAACATGGACAACAAAACACGCACAGTTAAGATTTACACTAATGATGCCAATACAAATGGTGCCCTCCTTGTGTCATAAATTGCAAAAAGACCAGTGCATATCAGATCCCTGCGTGTGCGACACGCCATCTCTCTCCAGATCCATCCCAGGCCATCTTTTCAATGTTGCCAAACCGCTACTGTCAGTGGACTGTGTTTGAAGTTTAATCTCACAAAATCAGCCCAGATTTGAGAGGGACACTTTGTCTAGGATTTTCTAAGCTATATTAGGTTCACTGGGGGTCCTAATACACCACTCCGAATGCCCAGACATTCAATATAAATGGATTTAATGGAAAATTCCTCACCAAGTCTGATTTTCACAATAGTCTATTTTCTTAGTTATCGTAGATGGTTAAGGGCATGTCAGTCCAAGGCACTAAAGGACTCTATTGTCATTACTGTAAGACTTGGGGCGTCCAGCCCAAGCGCACTCACCTCCACCGCAGACCAAGACGAACGATTCAGGCAGATAGAGCACTCGGTTCAAATGAAAGAACAAAGGTCTTCATATATGGGGAAGTTGGGGTTGCTTGGGCATGCGCCATGCCAAGGAACGACTTCGCCCAAAGATGACTTTCGGCACAAATTAGGTGTGGAGCTTAATGAAGACATTGGGCAAGTAGGACGCCCAACGTGCACACAAGATGCGATGAACGAGCCGGACGCCTTGGGCATTCAAACACGTGCCAAGGTAACTCAACCAAAGCATGAGGAAGACGCTATGGGGATGGCAAGGTCGCCTTGCAACCAAAGTAACTGATCAGGCAGAAGGAACGAAAATTGGCTAAGTCATGGAATGACTTGAGCGCATCACCATTGGACAAGTCGGCCTGGACTTGGGCGCTTCACCTTGACGATGGGTGTGCGCACTCCAACAAGGGGGTTGGTTGGACAAGAGAGTGGGCGTCAGTGGCTCAACTACGCAGCATTTCGAAGGGACACGTGCAAGTGTGGACAAGCAAGTGCAGAAGCAAGGGTTGGCTCACCCAAGCACCAAGGGATGCGTCGATTCACTTGGTGAAGCGACTAGTACATATGGGCAAGAGTCAAGCAAGAGTCATGTGGTGAGACAGGGCTGCATGGCCTAAACGAAGCGATCAACGAAGATCCAACGAAGGGCGCCACAATTGGGCAAGTGAAGGATTGTCTAACTGTTGGAGCTTGTGGTGAATTTTGGATGCTGAGGTAACCGAGCGGAGGGTCTACGATGAGACTGGTTGGTGGACTAAGGGCGCCGAGGAAGGTCTGTCTTGTTGATATTTCAGCATCGGGCAGACATTCTCCCAAATTGGTCATGCTAATTTGACCAAGGGAGGATGATACATTCACTCATGGGGCTATGATAGTGGTGAATGGCTCAGAATGTTGATGGTTCTCTAGTTAGCAGCATTGGGCAAACATTCTCCCAGATTGGTCATGTTGATTTGACCAAGGGAGAATGATACATTCACTCACGAGGCTTTGCTAGTGGTGAATGGCCCAGGCGTAGTCTTTCTCCTTAGTCATGCTGATTTGACTAGGAGTGATAAAGACTCGAGATGCAAAATCGGTCAAACATTCTCCCAAATTGGTCATGCTGATTTGACCAAGGGAAAATAATACATTCACTCACAGGGCTTTGCTAGTGGTGAATGGCCCAGGTGTAGTCTTTATCTTTAGTCATGTTGATTTGATAAGGAGTGATAAAGATTCGAGATGCTAAATGCTCTCACATTGCCTGCTCTAGGATGGAGTGATCTATTTTTTATAGGGCAAGATTGACTTGTTTACAAGTCTAGTCTAATGTTGAAGATGTAGGCTCAAGAGACCTCTTGCGATGAGGGTCTTCTCGGTGGGTTAATAAACATTAGAGCTCTATATTAATTAGACGTGCATGTGAGGAGACGACACATCAACATGGCTCATGAACAACTTTTCTAGTGAAGAAGAAATGCCAAGAAAACATGACAAACCATTGAAGAAACCCCAGAAAGCAACTAAAGAAGATATTGAAGACAAAAGTACAAGTCTGCCCTGCAAATAAAATAAAGGTGACTCAAACAGTATAAATAAAGGCTGGATCATTTCATTTTGACACATCTCACAACTCTTCTCATCAAGTGCGCATTAGCCAATTGCAGTTGCCAGTTGTCAGTTGTGCCAATTCTGTGGTGCGTTATCTTTGAGGGTCCTCATACAAGGGCAAATTTGTCTATGTGCTAGGGTTTCTTCATTGAATGGTGATGTACTTTCTGGCTTGAATTATTCTTAAGAAAAGTTGTTGAGTTTTCTCCCAAGGTTGGGTTTCCTAGGGTATAATCTTGTGTCTATTGTGCATGGCTATCTTTCTATGATTCTATTATTTCCACTGCAGTTTTATTTCAGTTGAGATTTTCAGTGTGTAATTATTCTATGATAACAGTGGCATTAAAATCTGTTTGAAATCATAAGGCAATAATTATCAGATCTGGAAATTAGAAAAATCAACATGTCTGCGAAGGTTGAGCGCGTTGTTGGGCAGCGCACGCACCTCAGAGTTTGGGAAGAACCAACGTTGGAGAAATCTACGAGTCTGGGAGGGCGCCCAAGAAGGGGTGCACGACTTGACGAAGGGCACGAACAGTGCAGGCAGAGTTGAGCAAGACAGAGATGATGCGACAGAAGGTCTGCAACGAGGGAATAATAGTTCGAGAATTCGGTTGTTTCATTGACAGGGTCTGTTGTGCTAGAGTTGCACGCTCCTCTTGTATCTTTGTGTGTGGCATGGGCTGCACACCCAGCACACTTGTTGTCATTGTACATTGTCTTGTTGTATGAATACTTAAGTCGGGTGTTAGACCGAGTTGGATCACCCGCACAACATACTTGTGTTGTTCTCTTGTACATTGTGTTGCAAATGTAAATTGAACTAAGTGTAAACAAGTATAATTGTTAAGCAAGGTTTCATATAATTCCACAATTGAAACGAGTAAGGCGTAGTCCAAACGTGCGACATCTTGGCTCGGGCAAACTGATGAGACGAACAACGTCGTGCGACCTGCAATGATCGGCAACTTGGGTACACCAAGTCAGTTTGGGCGTCGGGGCGACTGCAAGGCCATGCCAATTACCTTCTTGCACAACGTAGATCCTACTTAGTCTTGGACAACCAGTTTTTCTTTTCAACCGGCATTCATGAAAGTAAACCATGCTATACATGCTTTATATTGAAGATAATTTGAGTCTTTGTATCTGAACGTAACTTGTCAGAAGTCTAATAAACTGTTTAATCTAGCACACCCATAATGTTGTCTGCTACGAATACATTTCTCAACATCATCTTATCAGAAAAATGTACAGACAGAATTCATTATAAATAGTTGTATCCATGCAAGTTTCATGTCAACATTATAATCAGTGTAAATACAAAAACCTCCAGTTTTTATTCAAAAGTCGTTTTGGCAACATCTACATCTTGTCAAGCAATGAAACTAAAGAGATCCACGATCTCTACCAAAGCTGCAAATGCCACCTGTCTGGATACAAACAGCAGATCAAAGCACGAAATAACCTTTCTGCTTGCTTACTTTATGATGTGCCAATAGAAACTTTAAATCAACAAAAATGGGAAATGAAAGATGCACAAACAAAACTTAATTTTAACCTATCAATCTCTGAGCTTCTTGAATGTGAGAGTTCTAGCCATTCTAAAATTAATTTTCTAATAGATCTAGACCAACCAGAGACTATGCAATGGAAATCAGGCCAGCATACAGGCCGGTTACTTCTCATCATCAGAGCTTTTTGCACTCCTGGGGCTGCCTCTTGACTTCTTGACCTTACAATATGGTGTCACTGTCTTCAGTTATTCATCCACTGACAATGATGCTGTCACACTGACCTACCATGAAATGGTTTTGGGTCTTGTTTAAGTAGGTCTTGCAAATCCATTACTTGAACTGTACGCTGCTTCTACTTGGCTGTAAAAACTATCACTACTCCATTAGTTACCAAGTTCTTGGGCTCACATCCACCTCATAATTTAATAGTATTGCAAGAACAAAAATTAAAAATAAAGATATACCATCCAACATTAGAATACAAACCATTTTGTACTTGTCAATATCCTTCCCGAAGCATTCTTTTGCTGCTTTAGGCTTAACTTTAACAGATGCATCATCTGGAGATTTTGATTTCTGCAATACAAATAGACAAACTCAAGTTTAAAAACTTGTTGCTCTAACTCCAAATAAGCAAAGTATATTTTCCAGCTACAAGATCCATCCAACATAGCTAGCAGGTACAGAAATATTTTGCCTCTTTACATTGAAAAAAGACATTGTAGATCATTAGTGTCTTTGACTTTTCAAAATAAACAAAACTTATCAGTTACATAATATCCAAAAAGCAAGGGATATTTCGGCAAAAGTATGAATTATCCACATATTTATCTTCAATTTAGCTTTTCAATGCTACTTTGAGGTTACATTTTGGAGAGGAAGGGAGTTGAGCTTGATCTGGTTCCTGTTCAAATATAACTGTTGCCGCACATTTGTCTCCATATCCTTTACATTCTGAATTTATCGGAGGTTTCCCAGGGACAGAACTGGTAATTAATAAATTATACAACTTGAGTTGCTCATCATATGGCTCTGCTGATCCGTAGCAGCCTAAATTTGAGCATTCCTTTTCAATCCCTGTCTTTCTTTGTTTGTTTCTTGCTTGCAACGAGGGCTGCTATGCCTTGTCAGATCACTCTGGTGAGCTGATTGCTTTATTTTATAGTGTTGTTTTACTGTACATTGTTTTTCATCATTACCATCATCATATTCATCGTTCTCGGTCTTTCAGCAACACAAGGATTCACATTGATTTCAGAAAACAATGTCACTGATGATCATAATCCATAGGTCATAAGAAATAAAACTAGTGTCTTCAGGAGTGAAACCGTATTACTTTAAACACAAAAAATAGAGCATGTATTATGAAATCCAACCAGTGTTGCCAGAGCACGAAGCGGAGTGCGAGTGGGAGTGCAATTTCCCAGAAAACCCCAGTGTTGTAATGTATAACCGCCCCCAACATGCATTAAAACCAAAAGGTATCACAATGGGAACTCAATATAGTTTTCCTGTCTAGAAACACATCAATTTTAGCATTGAATTATTAATGGATAAAGCTAACCTGGAAAGATGTCGAAGAAAATTTTGCCCATATCAGACTCCAACTGACTGCATTTATGACACTAGTATTTGCCTCTTGCATCTGGCAAATGCTTTAAAAGTTGTCCTTCATAAAGTCCTCTTACCTTCTGCATCCTAAACTCCCTTAAATGCTAGCCTAGCAGTCAGACCCACCAATAAAACAGGGTCTTTGTTTTGAAGCTTCGTTATTCCTCCCTCTCTAGGGTTTTAATCAATCTAGATGCAGTCAGCTGGGAAATCGGAAGCCCCAAGCAATTTAGAGAGTATCATATCTGCGACCTGATAATCAGACCCACCAATAAAACAGGGCCTTTGTTTTGAAGCTTCGTTATTCCTCCCTCCTTAGAGTTTTAATCAATCTAGATGCAGTCAACTGGGAAATCGGAAGCCCGTTTCAAGCAATTTAGATAGTATCATATCTGCGACCTGATAGTTTCCTCCTTTGCGAAGTCCATTAATAATGGCATTGTAAGTACTTGCATTCGGCAGAATACCTTTCTCTACCATTAAATCTAGTAACTGAGATACCTCCTGACTATTTCCTTCCCTGCAATAACCTTCAATAAGTATATTATAGGTGACTGCATCAGGGATCAATCCACTTCCTGACATTTTGCTAAACAGATCTTTTGTCTCCTGTATCCTGCCTGATTTGCAAAGACCATTTAGAAGTGCACTGCAGGTCACAACATCAGGCCTCAACCCTGCTTGCCACATTTTACTGCACAAATCAAGAGCCTGTTCCAACCTTCCTTGCCTGCAATAGCCATCAACCATCGTTGCAAAAGTAAAATCATCAGGCGAGCACCCACAACTCAACAATTCAGTCCACAGCTGTATAGACTCCTGCATATGGCCCCTCCTACAGAAATCATGAATAAGTGTATTGTAGGTAACAATATCAGGCCTGATATTCCTATCCTTCATTGCACCAAAATACTTTAACGCCTTTTCACAGTCTCCATTTCTGCAGTACCCATCAATCAGTGTATTGCAAGTAACAACATCAGGCACCAGGCCTCTTTCCAGCATCTGATAAAAAATCTTCTCAGCCTCCATCATATTTCGAGCCATGCAGAATCCATTAATAAGCGCACTGTATGTGACAACCGTCGGGACGATCCCCTTTTCCAACATTTCATCAAAAATCCGGAGAGCCTCACCCATAGACCCCACCTTACAGTACCCACCCATCAGCATCGTATAGATGACACAATCAGGCAACATGCCCAACTCACATATCTGCGCAAACAATCTATTCGCCTCATCCAACCTACATTCTCTGCACAGCCAACTCAAAAACACGCTATAAGTCTCGATAGTCGGCAAATAGCCCCTGCCCACCATCTCATCACAGAGTCTCATTGCCTCCCTCAAATTGCCTCCCTTGCAATACCCATCGATCAAAGCAGTATAAGAAACATCATCAGGCATCACACCCATTTGCATCATCTTATGCAGAAGCGAATTCGCCTCCTGTACACTCCCCCTCTTGAACAGAGCATCAATAATAATAGTATATGTGGCAACACTGGGTTCACATCCAAACCCTTGCATATCAGCAAACAATCTATGGGCCCTGTCCAGTTTCCCTTCTTTACAACAAGCATGAATCAATATACTAAACGTGTATACATCAGGCCTTATTCTACTCCCCAGCATTTCCCCATAAACCCTCCATGCCAAGTCTCTGTAGCCCAACTTGAAGAGAGCGTCGAGGAGAATATTACATACACGTGTGGAGGGGTCGAAGCCCTGCAACTTCATGCGGAAGAAGACATCGATGGCGTCGTTTACTATTCTGGCCTTCGCATAGGCGTCAACGAGCATGTTACAGACTTCGACAGAAGTGCTCCTATCCCCCCGGCGGGTTTGCGCGAAAGCGTCAAAAATGACTTCGCTTGACGGCCTCGGGTCATCGAAAATGAGACGACGCATGAACTTGTGGGCAGTTCCGAATCTCTGGGACTGAACGAGGATGTGGATCATCGTGCACACCGAGTGAATGCTGTGGCAGAAGCCATGGCGACTGTGGCGCCTGCTCGCCCATTCGAAGAAATGGAGGGCAAGCTTGGCGTCGGAGGTGTCGTCAAAAATGTGGTTCAGGATTGTAATGACGAGGGGGGGAGTCAGTTTATGGGCGTATCCCTTGATGGAAGATGAATCCCACCCCCTATTTCTGAGGACTGCCGAGACTGTCTGGGCCAACGTATGGAGAACCATCTTCAAAGATTGCAAGGTTCCTCTCGAGCCATATATACCAACATATAAAAATCGGAAGAGTGGGATAGGCAGGATTTTGCACTTTCCAATTTTTAAAGCACTCCGATATGGTATTACTAGTCCACGCCCCCACATAGTTTATGGATATTTGAACTCTTTCCAACAGTGCACCCGTAAATGGACATGGGATTACTAGTCCATGGATTTTTTAACCCTTTCCCAGACTGCACCCGTAAATAGACACTCAGCAAACATATGAAACATTGTTTCATTATTTTCCTTACATAGAATACAGTTGCTCGGGCACATAAAACCTCTATGTTGCAAGTTTTACCATGTGAGAATTTTGTTCTTCACCACCAACGAGGTAAAGAGTTTTAGTTTTAATGGAAAGTCCCCCATGACCATAGAAATTTCCTCCATCCTCCAATCACATAGTTTTGTTTTTTTTTATTTTCAGTTGCCTCATAAACATTTTTTACTGAAATCTTTCCAGAAGAATTGTCACCCGTCCACTTTAGTTCGTCCGGCCTTATCAACGATTGTACACCATTGTTTATGATAGCACATCGAAAATCCTACCATTCAGTTTCTAAAGGCCCCGCTAAGTCCAGTTCAGCACTTGTGATCCAGTCGGAACAAATCAGTCTTGGACGAGGCACTCTATGAGCTTGATATAAGTAAAACACTCATTTCTGATTTAGAGTTGTTATCAGATCTCTAGACAGTATGGTCGCGTCCCCCATCCCCAAAATACAGTCTTTTCCAATCAAAATGGATTCTCCCGACCCCGGGTACCACACAATCCAATGCAACAGAATGTGTAAGGACTTAAGAAGATACTTCCAACTCTGAGATCCTTTTTCTCCAACCTCCGGAACCGTACGAAGCCAGTGCGCCACTTAAACATAAGGAAAATATTTGTCTTTTAAGACACGATGCCACAAACCATCCAGCATCAATGCCCTCCAAAGTGTGTTTGTCGCCATGGCTCTGCTGAAACTGAACAGATTCCTCAGCCCCCATCCCCCATACTTCTTTGGACGTGCAATAAGTTGCCAGTTGCAAAGTGTTAATGATTGCAGCTATAGGAGACATCCTCCAGCTTACAACCTGTGAGATGTGGACTATAGCAGCTATGTGAAGTCTTACTCTCGGCTTACAAACCTGAGAGAAAGCCCCTAATAAAGGGTTTGTGGTTCCAGTTTGGGACAAAGGCTAGGAATGTATATGGCCTCCTCCATGACATGAGAGAGAAGAACTCCAAATGATTATCCGATGTAAGAGCGATTTGTTGAGTTAGGGAAATCTCGAAAAGCGTTGAGCACATCATCATGAGAATAAGAATGAAGATGATGTGATGGTCTCCTCTGAATAGCAACAGAGTTGATGAGAAAACTCCAGATGATCCTACTGTTGGTGGCAGTGGGAAAGCATATCTATAGAGCAGACGTGACTATGGATGAGCATAAGTGCATGTGCGAGGACCTAGCTCATCTATGTAATGCACTGACTCAGGTCTATGGCACCCCTATGGATGTGGCCCCTAGTGGATGAGCACTAGTGGGTGTATCAGATCCTTTGCTATATATTATTCAAGAGTCAGACCTACCTGTAACCCTAGTTATTATGTAAAGGGTACAGGTTGGCCCTATGTTAATATGATTAATATAAAGAAGATAATTAATAATGAAAATATTAATTATAATAATAAATTGTGTTTGACTTAGAGAGGTCAGCCCTGTTGTGCCAATGAGACGCCCTTGCAAATTAGTCAAAGTCTAATATAAGTAGGAGATGATTCTCCATTGTAGAATCATATCCTCCACACATTTGTTTTGGAAATTTAAGCAAGTACTTCTCTTTGGCAAAGGTGCGCACCTCTCTTAGGCGCTAGGGTTTCTAGAGCTTAAGCACCCTCTTGTGTGCTAAGTCATTTTGGTGGTGAAAGGTCTTTCTCTTGAAGAATATAACAAAGGATTTGGTTGGGTTTTTCTCCCTTGTTTGAGAAGGGTTTCCCAGGATATATCTTGTGTTCTTGTGCATGGTGATTCTTCTTGTGATCTTGGTTGCTGCAGCATTTATGGTTATGGTTATTTGATAAAATCGAATGAACTTCATACTTAACCTAAATGCTATGAAAAACTAACATGGTATCAGAGCATAGGTCTTGAAGATCCCATTGCACAAGCCTTCTCCAGAACATCTACTCTCTCAGTTGCAGAAATCGTACGGCCCTCCTAGGGTTTCTCCAGAAAATCCATACGGCCCCCTTTTCAGAGAAATTTCACCATTGTAACTTGGACGCTTGGGCTAAAAAAGACTTAGAAAGGTACGGCATCCTTCGACGTACCACCAGCAAGTCTCAAAACTAAATTCCGGGCATTTTCAAATTTTGACCCTAAGAGCTGTTAGGGTTTCATCAAAATTTCTTGAAGAAACTATCATACTTAAAGGCTTATTGTTGGCAGTCATAAGCCCAACTAACCTAAAAATTGCTAGCCTAGCCTAGCCGTTAGGTTTCCTCCAGCCTAGTTGATGTTAGGATATTTAGACACTTAGGAGTTAGTTAAGATCTACTTGGTCTAATATGTCGTTAGGTAAAAGTGTGTTTCTTTAGTATGCATTAGTATGCATTTGTAGTTGGGAAATTCGACGGTCACAATATGTTCCCGACGTAGAGTGATCTGATGGTTCATACTCTCCTCGATCTTAACGGCCATTGATCCATGGCTTAACACCCGATTGGTCCATGATCTCTATTTAAAGAGCATGGAGGGTCATTTGTCGATGATCGATTGTGAGAAACTCTCTTGTAAAA
>ML778478.1:1627133-1666580 GCA_009831015.1 Picea engelmannii | reverse complement strand
CTACACATGCACTTCATCAGAAAGCTCATTCATGATCAAGTTATTGAAGTGCTCTTTTGCCCTACAGAAGATCAAGTTGCAGACATTTTCACAAAGTCTCTTACAGAAGCGAAGTTTTCCAAACTTCGATCTATGTTAGGAGTGTAGGAAGATGTCATTAAGGGGGGATAGGCTCTAATGCCTCCTTCCTTCTCCTATTATGTTATTATTGTAAATCCTTCAATCCTATCCCAAGTTGTTCTTAAGGGGGGATGTTAGGATATTTAGACACTTAGGAGTTAGTTAAGATCTACTTGGTCTAATATGTCGTTAGGTAAAAGTGTGTTTCTTTAGTATGCATTAGTATGCATTTGTAGTTAGGAAATCTGACGGTCACGATATGTTCCCGACATAGAGTGATCCGACGGTTCATACTCTCCTCGATCTTAATGACCATTGATTTGTGGCTTAACACCCGATTGGTCCATGATCTCTATTTAAAGAGCATGGAGGGTCATTTGCCGATGATCGATTGTGAGAAACTCTCTTGTAAAATCTCTCTGTAATCTTTTTTCTTTGCATTAATAAACTGCTCCAAGTGGTCGCGTTGGTTGGGGCCGTGGATGTTTCCCCGTAGGGGTTTTACCACGTGAAAACATCAGTGTGTTGATCTTTGATTTGGTTATGTGAGTGGTTACTGAAGGTGTTCGTCCTCTGTTGGAATACCTGTGTTGTCGAACAGTTGACAAGGGTTTATGAAGATGAGCAATTTCATGATGGGAAGCAAGCTCAACACCAAACTCCAATGCAATGAAGATATCAACATCTCAGCACTCTCAGGTATGGTTCCTCTAAATGAAAACACTTGGCTAATTGATAGTGGTGCTTCCAGGCACATGACCAGTTTTAGAAATCATCTAACACACTTCATTGAGAAAGAGACACATCTACATGTGGTCCTTGGAGATGATGCTAGATACAACATAAGAGGAGTTGGAATCTCCACCTTCCAACTAGATTCAGATATGCAATTCAAACTGGAAGAGGTCCTATATGTACCAGGTATGAAGAGAAACCTTGTCTATATTTCGGCTCTTGAAGACAAAGGTTACAAAATCACTTTCTCATAAGGGAGATTCCTTGCATGGCACAAAAACTCTCATATCAGCTCCTCCAAAGTAATCGGTGTCAGAGACAACAGTGTATACAAGTTGACCATCAAACCAGTTCAAGCCTTACTACATAACACCATTAGCTTAAGTGAGCTATGGCATAGAATGCTTGCTCACATTCATTATAAATCTCTCCCATCTCTAAAGAAAATGGTAACAAGTCTACCAAAGATCCAAATCTAGCATGAAGGCGTTTGCAAAGGGTGTGCCCTTGGTAAAAACATTAAAGGATCATTTTCCAACAGTGACAACAGATCCAAGGAAATTTTGGATTTGATTCATTCAGATGTATGTGGGCCAATGACCATTGCATCCCTAAATGGGTACTTGTACTATGTACTATTCATAGATGATCACTCTAGAAAGACCTGGATTTATTTTCTGAAGAACAAGGATGGAGTCCTTGCCAAATTCCAAGAATTCAAAGCTCAAGTTGAAAATTTGACCAGAAGAAAAATCAAAGTTTTGATATCAGACAATGCAGGAGAATACACCTCAAAAGAATTCATCAATTTGTGTATTGAAGTAGATATCGAGAGGGAGCTCACAATGCCATACAACCCACAACAAAATGGGGTTGTTGAAAGGAAGAATAGAACTATCATTGAAGCAACTAAAGCAATGATACATGATCAGAGTCTACCAATGACTCTATGGCCAGAAGCATGTATGACTGCAATGTATGTTCAAAACTGTAGCCCTCATCAGATCCTAAAAAACATTACTCCAGACGAAGCATTCACTAAAGAGAAACCTGAAATCAGACACTTCAGAATATTTGGATGCCCAGTGTACCTTCATATACCTAAAGAGAAGAGATCCAAACTAGAACCTTCAGGAAGGAAAGGTACTTTTGTAGGATACAATGAATCCTCAAAAGCATACTGAATCTACATCCTAGGACAAAGACAAATTGAAGTAAGCAGAGACGTCACCTTTGAAGAGGAAGTAGCCTTCCAGAAATCCAGAGAAGCTCAGATGGAAATAGATGGTGACACAATACCTTCTCTGCATTCAGAAATTCAGAGGGAGACAGACAGTGTTCCAGGTGATCCTACGTCTCAAATTGATTCAGATCCTCCAACAGATTCAGTTGCCCCAAGTAATGTACCTAGAGACATCACTATTGGACATAAAATACCTGCTTGGGCATGACAAACATTAGAAGAAGCAGAAAGACATAAAGCTCCACAAGGAGCAATTAGAGAAAGCAAGAAACCTAAGAGATTCTCTAGCTATCTTTCAGTTATGACTCACATTATTGATTCAGAACCAACCTGTCATGGAGAGGCCTCAAATGAACAAGTATGGTGATATGCCATGACTGAAGAATATCAATCTATACTAAAGAATGATGTTTGGGATGTTGTCCCAAGGCCAGAAGGGAAGTCTGTAGTAACTTCCAAATGGATTTACAAAATCAAACATGCAGTTGATGGAAGCATTGAAAAATATAAAGCAAGATTTGTGGCCAGAGGGTTTTCACAAATAGAGGGAGTTGACTATGAGGAGACTTTTGCACCAGTAGCCAATATACCTCCATTCAATCCATCATTGCTATAGCTGCTTCCATGGGCTGGAAGCTACATCAGATGGATGTAAAGACAACTTTTCTCAATGGAGAAATTGAGGAAGAAGTCTACATCGAACAACCAGAAGGTTTCGTTATACACAACGAAAAGTCTCATGTTTGTAGATTGAAGAAAGTCATATACATCTTAAATCAAGCCCCACGTGCTTGGTACGAGAAAATGGATGGTTTCTTGATAAGTTTGGGTTTTAATAAAAGTTTAGTCGACCCAAACCTATACTATAACGTTAATGGAAATGAATGTTTGATTCTAGTCCTATATGTGTATGATCTTTTCATCACCGGCTCAGAAAGACTCATTGTTGAATGCAAACAGGCATTAACTGCCAAATTTGAAATGAAAGATTTGGGCCAAATGGATTACTTCTTGGGACTAGAAGTGTGGCAGAGATCAGACGAGATTTTCCTAAGCCAAGGAAAATATACTTTGGAGATTTTGAAAAGATTCCAAATGACAGATTGTAAATCCATGCCAACTCCAATGGTAATGGATCTAAAGAAGATGAATGATACTGATTCCGGAGACGTAGATCGACATTTATATCAACAGCTTATTGGATCCCTGATGTATCTATTTAACACCAGACCTGACATTTGCTATGCAGTAAATGTGCTTAGCTGGTTTATGAGCCAACCAAAACAGACATTTTGGATAGTTGCCAAACACATATTAAGATACTTACATGGCACTATTGGCTATGGCTTAAAATATGCAACAAATGTGGATCTAAGACTAGAAGGGTATGCTGACACAGATTGGGCAAGAAGTGCAGTAGACAGAAAGAGCACCTTAGGAAGCTGCTTCACCCTAGGATCAGCCATAGTTTCATGGTGCAACAGAAAACAAAGCTTTGTGGCTTTGAGTACGACAGAGGCAAAATACATTGCACTGAGTGTGGCAGTTCGTGAAGTTGTTTGGATTTGCAAACTCCTGATAGATTTGTTTGAAAACGAGATAGATCCTACCACCATTCATTGTGATAACCAGAGCTATGTGAAGCTCTCAGAGAATCATGTATTCCATGACAAATCAAAACATATTGAAATCAAGTACCACTATATCAGAGATATGGTATAGAGAAAGACAATACATGTTCAATATCTTTCCACCCATGAACAAATTGTTGATATCTTCACTAAACCACTTGCCAAAGCAAAGTTCTAGTATTTTCGTGAGAAGCTTGGCCTGATGGAGAATGCCTCCCTAGATGAGAGGGAGTGTTAATGATTGCAGCTATAGGAGACATCCTCCAGCTTACAACCTGTGAGATGTGGAATATAGCAGCTATGTGAAGTCTTACTCTCAGCTTACAAACCTGAGAGAAAGCCCCTAATAAAGGGTTCGTGGTTCTAGTCTGGGACAAAGGCTAGGAATGTGTATGGCCTCCTCCATGACGTGAAAGAGAACTCCAGATGATTATCCGATGTAAGAGCAATCTGTTGAGTTAGGGAAATCCCGAAAAGTGTTGGGCACATCATCATGAGAATAAGAACGAGGATGATGTGATGGCCTCCTCTGAACAGCAACAGAGTTGATGAGAAGACTCCAGATGATCCTCATGTTGGTGGCAGTGGGAAAGCAGATCTGTAGAGCAGACGTGACTATGGATGAGCATAAGTGCACGTGTGAGGACCTAGTTCATATGTGTAATGCAGTGACTCAGGTCTATGGC
Source organism: Picea engelmannii (assembly GCA_009831015.1). Lineage (NCBI taxonomy): Eukaryota > Viridiplantae > Streptophyta > Pinopsida > Pinales > Pinaceae > Picea > Picea engelmannii. Next base: position 1,662,165 of record ML778478.1, on the reverse strand, counting down.
ATCCCTATGGATGTGGCCCCTAGTGGATGAGCACTAGTGGGTGTATCCAATCCTTTGCTATATATTGTTCAAGAGTCAGACCTACCTGTAACCCTAGTTATTATGTAAAAGGTACAGGTCAGCCCTATGTTAATATGATTAATATAAAGAAGATAATTAATAATGAAAATATTAATTATAATAATAAATATAATAATAAAGTGTGTTTGACTTAGAGAGGTCAGCCCTGTTGTGCCAACGAGATGCCCTTGCAAATTAGTCAAAGTCTAATATAAGTAGGAGATGATTCTCCATTGCAGAATCATATCCTCCACACATTTGTTTTGGAAATTTCAACAAGTACTTCTCTTTGGAAAAGTTGTGCACCTCTCTTGGGCGCTAGGGTTTCTAGAGCTTAAGCACCCTCTTGTGTGCTAAGTCATTTTTGTGGTGAAAGGTCTTTTTCTTGAAGAATATAGCAAAGGATTTGGTTGGGTTTTTCTCCCTTGTTTGAGAAGGGTTTCCCAAGATATATCTTGTGTTCTTGTGCATGGTGATTCTTCTTGTGATCTTGGTTGCTGGAACATTTATGGTTATGGCTATTTGATAAAATGGAATGAACTTCATACTTAACCTAAATGCTATGAAAAACTAACACAAAGGTGGAAACCCTTCTTTTTTTCCCCCCAACCCAAAGAAATTTGAATACCACTTGACGAATTCTATGGAGTATCGAGGATGGAATATTAGCTAGAGCCAGCCAATATCCCAGATGGATTTCTAAAACAACCTTGATCAGGACTAGACGACCCCCGATTGACAACCATCTATTACACCAATGGCTTATTCGTTTTTCATATTTAGCTATGAGCCAGTTCCAGTCCTCAACTTTGTACCTGTCAACTTTTAAAATATAACCAAGATATCTAAAGCCATCAGTGATATCATTAAAATTGTAAAGAAAGGAAACCTTTAAAGTATCCAATACTTGTTGTTGAATGCCATACTGATAAAAGGAGGATTTCTGAGCATTTATCAAAAGACCATTTGCGCTACAGAACATAGTCAATAGATTTTGAATCTCCGTCCATTCTGCAATAGATGCTTTGGTCATAATAAGAATGTCATCAACAAAAAGAAGGTGGAGTATACTGATAAGCCTTGATACCTTGATGCCTGTCACTAGGCCATCCTCTTGGCTTCTTTTGAAAGCCAGAATCAAACCTTCCATTATTAAAATGAAGAGAAAAAGTGACAACAGGCACCCCTGTCTGAGCCCTCTACCACTGTTAAAAAAGTCTATAGGCTCTCCATTTATTAAGATCGCAAAGGTAGCTGAAGTAATGTAGCCCATAATCCACTTGGTCGTCGACATCCCGAATCCACATTGTAAAAGAGCCAACCTCGGAAAATCCCATCTTATGCAGTCATAGGCTTTCTTTAAGTCAATCTTAAGGATTAATGCTTGTATCTTTTTCTCTCTGATGTTGTGAAGGCACTCCTGTGTTGTTCCTATGGAATCAATAATTTGCTTTCCTTTTAAGAGTCTGAATTGCTCCTCTGATAGTGTACGAGACATAATGGGTCTGATGCGTTTAGCAATAATCTTAGAAATTATCTTGTAGCACAGATTGCACAATGCAATCGGCCGAAAGTCTCCAAAGGTAGCAGGACCATTTACCTTAGGTATAAGTGATATAAAAGTTGAGTTTATTGATCTATTCACCACTCCAGATAATCGAGATTCCTCGACTGCCTCCAATAGATCGCTAGCAACCAAATCAAAGAAGTGCAGGAAGAACTCCACAGTCCACCCGTCAGGATCAGGGCTCTTATCTTTTGTGAAACCCCTTAGAAATTCTAGAACTTCCTCCATAGTGCAAGGTTTCTCAAGAATAAGCACATCCTCTGCAGAGACCAACCTAGGGTAAAGACGCATAGAAGCAATATGATCCTCTATCATATTTTGAGTTGATTCTTTATAAAAAGTTCTAAAATATCTCAGCGCTTCAACCTTTATAGCCTCCTACCCAGTGTGAACTTGATCAAACTCATCCTTTACCTCCCACAAACGCTTTTTATTCCGTTTAAAACTGGCAAACCGATGGAAAAATTTAGTATTCTTGTCCCCACATTGAATCCACGTGGCCCTACTCTTTTGGCGCCAACATTCCTCGTCCACCAACAACAATTTGTTTCTTTCAGAATCAAGTGTTTTCAGTCGGCGACCGGGATCATAACAATGTTGAGTCTCTAAGCTCTGTTTAGTAAGGATGGCAATCTCCTCTTCTATCTTTTCAAGGGTTTATAGATCGAATTGTTTCCTTACTGCTATCCACTTCTTCACTTGGGCTTTTAGTTTAAATAACTTCCCAACCAATCTTGTTTGTGCTCCTTCCGCCACTGGATCCTGCCGAGAACTCCACACATCCCGGACTAGATCACCAAAAGACTCATCTTTCAACAACGCAGGGTTAAATTTAAATGGATATGCCACAGACTTTATACCATAATCCAATTGGAAGAGCGCAAGGGCATGATTGGAAATAAAAGGGAGTTCCACCCATGATCTATATAATGCAGAATCATTAACAAAAGCTTCTGAAGCATAAATTATGTCTAATCTCTTTTGAATCCCATCCACCCCATTTATGCCATTGCGCCAAGTTGGCACTATCTCCGAAGGCACAACATCCACCAAATGATATTTTGAAAAAAGTCGCCAGTGGGTCGATCAAGGCTTACACCCCCCACACTTCATCTATACCCGTAGAGAAATTTAAATCTCTCGCGAGAATAAGATCACTCTGATCAAGCAAACCCTTAGCTTCCACCTGTTCCCAAAACTGTCTGCGCCCGATACATGGTCCATAAACATTAAGTAGGCATATCCTTCTTTTGTCAGGAATATGAAGACCTGTCAATAAAATGCCACCAGCACACATATAAGGTTGCAACTCAAAAAGATTTGGATTCCATGCCACCAGAAGTCCACCTGACTTCCCTTCGAAACTGACTGCATTGTGCATCCAAGTAGGACATAAAGAATTCATGAACTTCCTGGCCTTTTCTTCAGCAACTAAGGTCTCTTGTCAGAAAATTATGTCTGGCTTAGTAGAGAAAATCAATCTACGCGTAGAAGGCAATTTTAGGGGACCTCCCACCCCTCTGATGTTCAGGGAGAGGAGGATCATGACTTAGCCCTTGCGAGGGCTTTCATGCCTCTAAGCACCCCCAAATCCAGGTATGAAGCAGAATTTTTATCAACAGCTGAAGGCTATAGCCCTTACTTCTTACGAGCACTCCTTGTTTTAATAGGAGAGACTTCTAAGCCTACACCCTTCGACCAAGCAAGACATTTCCCCTGGCCTTCTCCCTTAGAGGTCTGATTCCACCCATTTTCACAGACCGGGTTAGCATGGATTTATGATCCCCAATAGGTTTGTAAAGGAGTAGGTCTAATGGTCTCCCTGAGAGTCGGGATTAAAGTATCAATGACAGAATCTAGGATCGGTTTCGACACTAGATGACTAGAAGATGGTAAGGCAGGTTCATCCTTTTCCCAGGAGGTAAGTAACAGAGAGGCTACGAGTGAGGAAGCAGAGAAAACAACTTGTGACAGGGAGAGAGGAGTCCCATCATAAATAATGGAGGGAACTCCCCGGACAGAGGAGTCCAAAATATTACAATTAGTAGCAACAAACGACAATTGGACCGGCGGGAAATATTTTTCCAAGAAATCTCGTTCCCATGACGAAATTTTAAAAAATAAAGTAGGACAATAGGATTTTAACTTACCTATGAAGGAGTTCGATAAGGTTCCAGAAGTATCTTCAACACACACAACATCACACAAGCCCGACTCTTTAGAGTCTTCTTCACTCATATACAAGTATTTTGAACAGTTTTCCAAATTTTCCTCCAGCTCAGTGGCGCCAGTCCTGTTAGGACAGTATTTACGTAGATGGTTCGTCCGTCTGCATGTAAAGCAACGAAAGGGTAATCCCTGATAATCTATACATTGCACAGTGACTTGGCCGCGCCACTCCAATTCTAACAAATCCACAAGACCTGTGTGAATGTCCAACTCTACTAAAACCCTCACCATACGCTTATCTGACGAGAGTAGCCCAACTTCATCGACCTTCAAAAAATGACCTAACAGGTTCCCAATAGTCGTCAGGGCATTTTTGTTCCAAAGGTTTAGTGGTAAACCTGGAAGCAAAACCCAAACATGCCTAAAACTAAAATACTCTGTAGCGGGGTTGAAAAGTGTTCTCCACCGCTTCAACATAATGCTACCTTCCTCGAAATCCCAAAACCTGTTCATGATAAGCTCAGCATCCTACGGAATTTTAAAAATCAGTCCAAACCACCCACAAGGAATGGTCATGTAGTCTGACAGATAACCAATAACAGGCAACCAAATCACCTTCATCCACTCTGAAAAAGAGAGACTGCACCTAGAGTTATATGTGAACCTCCCTACCAAAGCACATAGGGAGAGTTGACATGTCTCCTCCAGACCCATGTCCATCCCGATCACAAGGCGACAATGCACCCTCTTGGGTTTCCAGACCCTCGCACTCTTCCTATGCAGGGAGTCCTTTACACTCAAATTCCCCCGCTGAGATCTCGCCAAGAAGCGGTCAGTTGGCGACCAAGCGTTCACCCTTTGAGTACATGTCCCAGGCTTTGCAAAGCCAGAGTCAAGCCCCACACCACCGAGCCTCTGAGAATGCTCAATACTCAGACCAGAAGCTGCGGATTTCAAAGGCGAATCATGATTGATACCATCGGAGCTCAACTGAATAACCTTTGGTAAACAATGAGAGGTAGTATTAGTTACCGTCTTAACAGAGGGTAGTAAAGGATCAATTAAATGACACCATCCAACCTTTAATTTACATAGTTCATCAACTGTGGTGAAGAGACCCTCCCGCTCCCATTCCTCCTCATCTGTTGCGCCCATGAGGGCGTTGACCTCATGAGCCATGCCGAAGAACTCGCCACCGTAACAAAAACTTTGCCAGCACTGTACACAAGTGAGTTCACAATAGTGGGACGAAACCCCTAAATCACATCCGGATCAAATGTAGTTAAGGCTTTATAATGACGAAAGACAACACATAAGCTCAGTTATCAGTGGAGACTGATAGTGAGTGGATGTCAGGTAACAACAAAGTCACATTCGATCCTAACAGTGGACTCATTCCACCCTCTAAACCCACTAACCGCACCCAAAAGTAGTTGAAACTAAAAGTGGTATAATAGCACAACCATATTATAAAAGTGGTTGAAACTAGCACAAACATATTATTAAAGTGATTGAAATATGTCTAAAGACTAGCCATTTTCCATATTTCCAAAATGTATATCAATCATTTTTATAATATATTTTTGCTAATTTCATTATTTAAAGAAAAAAATATTTTTTTGTTTTTATTTATAATGTAATTTGTAATTAAAATAACTCTAAATATAATTTATTTTAATTTGTAATTAAAATAAATGTAAATATAATTATTTTTAAATCTCCAAAGTTTATTAAAAATATATTCATATTAAAATTTATATAGTGTTCATCATAAATTTAAAAAAAGATACAATCTTAAAAAATAACATAATTATATTATTTTTTAAACATTATTTAAAATTTTCACTTCTAACACACATATAAAACCAACTAAAACTTAGAAAAATGGATTTTGTGATAAAGCAAACGAGTTTATTTAATGCACCCAATTACTCGTGGCTTAGATTAGGTCTATTAGTGAATGAACACAACAAAGCTTCAATACCACACTATGCTTTTACCCACAATCTACAACATCGTGCAGGATTTCACAGGTCAATAAGGACATAAGATTTTAACATAGAAATACGAATATTCACATGCCAAAAGATTAGCTCAAGTCAACGTTCTTACCAAACATTTGGACATTTTGGAGACAACAATTGTTGAGTTCCAATTGGCGGCAAAGTTCACTACTTTACCCCCACATTACAGCCAAAACAGAGTAGATGAAGCGCCCCTCACAGTATCTAGTGGACGAGGACATGAAGGATTATTTTCTTCTACACAAGATAGGACATGAATTATTATTTTCTTCTACAAGAGAGAGCAAGTTAATAGTGTGTGATTTGTCTATCAAATATGCTCTGCCTGACTTTGTAACAAACACTCCATTACAAACCGGCTTCAAACTCTACCATTCATTCCATCAAAAAGGAATGAAAGGGTTTGAAGACACTCCATCTCCCGCACAAAACAAACCGGCCTCAAACTCTACCATTCATTCCATCAAAAAGGAATGAAAGGGTTTCACATTCAAACCAAAAAAACTAAAGAGTAAACAATACCTTTGTGAAAATGTTTGGTTGCTTCTTCTGGATGATATCCACCACGACTTCCTACATTTGAAGCTAAATAGAAGACTTTATTGTTCGTTCGAAAAAAGAAATTGTTTTCTCACTGCAGAGAGAAAGAAGAATAATCTATAATAAAGATGAGGGGATACAGGTTCCTTGGAATCAAATCTTGGCCTCCTACAACTGTCCTTCGATGAGAGTAAACGACTCCTTGTTGTTTGGCTGGCAATGGAAAACCAGGGGAGCGTTTGAAGTGACCACCCAAGATTAAAAAAAATTAAGTGTTGTTTAAAAAATCTTGACTTCGATTCTCTCCATGCTGAGGCTAGATCCAACCACCTCGGTTGAAGGAGGATGGGAGCCAACACGTGGGTAAAGAAGGGGAAACAGATTGTGTTCCACTCACGAACAAGCCCACTCATAGTAACACCCTGTTTCCCCTAGTTTGTAAATATAACTATATTGGCCAAGAAACTATGGCAAACTCCAAGGTGTGAATGTTTGATTTGATGGACCTTTGTATAAAAGGTCGATGAATGTAAATTATGTTATTTTAATATAAAATGGATATGTGTTGCATGATTGCTAGAAAGGGGATGTGCTAAGAGAGACCATGAATTCTATGAAACAGATAGTGGAGGGGACTAGGAATGGTTGCGTTAACCTCCACTGAACCAATACTTTGTTGGATTTAATTACTCAGGATCAAAACAACCCTCTGACCTAGGAATGAATTACAGTCGGGTCGGTAGGTGGGAAGATGTTCTCAAGAGTTAATGAGGGGATGGGGTAGACCACCCATTTGTAAGGTTTCCAGACCTGACCATGGACTGGGAATTCGGGCCACATGCAATCTTGCTAGAAAAGGCAAGAAAGGAAAGCGTTGGGGTCAGAGAGGAGATCTGGGAAGAGTGAAAAGATGAGAGACAGAACTTTTAGATCCAAGGAAGAACTATGAAAAGAGTGTGTTCTGATTGCGGGAAATAGAGACTGAGTCGGGAGAAGGAGAGTAACCTTCGTCCCTATCTATTTATGTGCCAGAATAAGAGATTCGATCTCAAAGCATCGTGGTCTAGCTCGGGGGTGGATAGTGGTAAATCCATTAGGAGTGACTGAGCCTATGGTTGGGTGGAAACAGGAACCCCTTCCAGCAGTCGCTTCACGTTATCTGGTTCTGATAAGTGTTTCCATACTTTATGCGTTGAATTGGGAATTTATGGTTGCATGCATGTATTTACTTATCTGTAAATGGTTTTTGCATTGAAAAGGTTAAATTATGTATATATGTTGGTTTCCTTGAGAACTTATGCTTCTGTTTTTCCCAAATTCTCTAATTTAACTCTCGAAGGTGTTTTCCTCAGAGGGCTACCTCACAGCTCCCAAATCGGAGCAAGCCTCTTGGCACTGCTACCATCTCGGTAACCTCACGAGTTTACACTGCCTTGTTTCATAATTTAAGGTTAAGCAAATTAGGAAGGCATTTCCTTCAAACGGGTAGCCTGAGAGACCTTGAACTCGTGCCCACTGCCTTAACTAAAACCTGCCTAAGACTAGAGCTCATATCCCGAGAGTCATCTGAAGGTCCATATGACCTGGGTCTAGGAACACTGCCCTAAGCCGATAGGAGCTAGTTCAAAATGGTTTCAGAGTTTCGAGAGTTCGACGCGTGGAATGTCAAACTTCACGATAGTCAAAGTTACCCGAACTCCCTGAGTAACAAGAGCCATAGATGAATCAAGAACCTAACTGAGGAGATGAATGTGAATGATTCATCGGGAGGAAAACCTATCACTCATCAGATCGACTCAAAGACCCACTGGAGTTAACGAATCAAACACCACCCACTCAATTAGATTGATGGTTGGAAATCATTGCGGACGCGAAGGTGAAATTAGCGGACATGCTAGTTCAAGGCCCACAATCAACCAACGTCATTGATCTCATTGGGGATGGAATATCAACGACCATGATTAGACAGAGTCGGGCGAGCACTTCCTAGATTGCGAAGATTGGGCCCCGCAATCGTTGTGAACCGTCGATCTGTGAATGAAGATCGATGGTTGGGAATCATTGCGGAGCACGAAGGTGAAATTAACGGATGTGCTAGTTCACGGCCCCTAATTCACCAATGTCGTTGATCTCGTCAGGGTGGAGGATCAATGAACACAATTAGACCGATTTGGGCGAGTACTTTTTTTATTGTGAAGATTGAGCTCTCTAATAAAGAGCGAGCACATTGGGGCCCTGCAATCACTGTGAACCGTCGATAAGTGAACAAATCGGTATTGGCCAGATCATGACCGTGAAAACTGAGGGAGGTTGAAAGACGATCAGACTAGAGAGACAAGGGCACGTGTCACCCCTAACCCAGCTACATGTCAGCCCCTGGCACACGCATACCTTGCTCACGTGGTTGGTGAAATGACTGGGATTCTGGGAGTCCGAGACTTCGGGACTCCAGAGGATTCGAGGTGCTTCGAAAATCCCTGAAGCGTCGAAGGCCAGAGTAGATCCTAGCTGTTAGCACAGGAAGACATGTGGCAGTAGATCGTTGACTCCGTAGAAGAACACTCTGGAGGAACGCGAGGAGCGAAGTCCCGAAGTGGATCACAGTCGTCAATTGCGAAGGGACGCGTGGTGCTTGATCTGTAACTCTGGGTATAGAGTACTTTGGAGGAAAAAGGTGTTGGAATGTTTGAAACTCACGAACACCAAAGTCTTGAAGTGGATCACAACCGTTGATCGCGAAGGGACGTGTGGCGCTCGATCTGTAACTCTGGGTACATAGTACTTCAGAGGAGAAAAGGATTTGGAGTGTTCAAAACTCTCGAACACCGAAGTCCTGAAGTGGATCACGGTCGTCGATCACGAAGGGACGCGTGGCGCTCTATTTGTAACTTCGGGTACAGAGTACTTCAGAGGAAAAATGGATTTGGAGTGTTCAAGCTCCCAAACGTCGAAGTCCCGAAGTGGATCACAGTTGTCAATCGCAAAGGGACTCATGGTGCTCAATCTGTAAGTCCAAGTGCAGAGTACTTTGGAGGAGAAAAGGCTTTGGAGTGTTCGAAACTCCCGAACACTGAAGTCCCGAAGTGGATCACAGTCGTCGACCACAAGGGATGTGTGGCACTCGATCTGTAACTTCGGGTGTTATACCTCCAATAATCTCCTTAGGGTTGTAGGCTAAGAATGCTTGGTAACTTAAGAAATTGATAATCAAAGTATGTGGATCAATGGGATAACTCTGGAACTTATTAAAATGAGCCCTAAAAAATTTAGTAGAGTTTTTTCTAATGACTCTCTATCTCCTCCTCAAATAATTTTGACCAATTTATTTGAGGAGATAACATTTGGCTCTTATTGGGGATGAAAGCCTCCCTGTGAGGTTTCAAGGACCACAGATTTGATGCCTTTCCTGGAAAAATAAAATCTGTAACTTCGTCTTCAGCATTCCATTGGGCATGGAGTCAGCATTTCATTGGGCATGGAGTCAACATTCCATTGGGCATGGAGTCAACCATTCACCTTTTTCTGAAAATATTTCATGACTTGTATAGATGATCTCTGTATATCTTCAAGGTTGCCTTTATTCTCACACAGAAACTTCTACATCTACTGCAATGGAGAAAAGAAATGCTCGGGCAGTGAGCTTATTTCCTACCCTACTCTACTCTAACCAGTTCTGCAATTGGTTAAGTGAACGCTGATTTCCATAGCAGCCATCCAAGAAATTTTAACACTGAAATAATCTCATCATTCACACTAATTAATAACTGATGTTTGAGGTGTGACAAGAATGATAAGAAGCCATTTACAAAACCAAACTCACCAGACAACATGTGCAAGCTAAAGAAGTCCGAAACTTTCAATTTCTCTGAAAAGTATGATTCTATGAAGGCAGCCACTGGATCTTTGAAACTGAGGTCAGACACTTGCTTCTCTTCAGGAAACAGTTGTATCTCTATGACTACTTCTTTGCTAGAATATTTATGACTTTCTGATTCTTTTGTGATCACCTTCTGATCATCAAACACTACGACCTCCTCTTCAGAACAGTGTTCAGAAAATGATGATAGAGTAGTGTTTGAATAACGAAGATTTTGATCAACTATAAAAATGTAGTTGTCTACACAATCATGAGTTATCATAGACTCTTCCTGATTTGAAAACTGATCATAAAATTCACACTCATACCTGTCCATTGAAATCTAGGCAACCACTGAAGAATCTGATTTACAATTTGAAATAAATTCACCTGCTTGTTGCTATTCCAAAACTGCTTTATACTCATTATCTTCCTGCTCAAAATCTGAAGTATACTGACATTCTGCTTGCTTATGTACTTGCAGATTTTCAAAACAATCTCGATCTCGAATCCACCTGGAAGCACGGATATTATCCTCCACTCCTTCTGCATCCTCGAACAATTTTTTAAGGAAGAATACTTCCTTTCTAACAGGAGAAGGGCAAGTTCTGAATGCATACCCATAACATAATAAATCATGGCAGCTTTCTCCGTAGGCCAGATTTACAAAGGCATACCATAGTAAATGATGCAAAATCTTCGATTGAAAACAAGAAAGGTTTCATTTTGTTGTTTCTTCAAGGCATAGAAATCAGCAAGGTATGAATCTGTTGATTTTTTTTCACCCCAATATTTCATAAAAACCTCTGAGAATTCGATCCAAGAGCCAATAGAGTCAACTCTTAGATTCTTGAACCATATAGCAGCATCTCTGATCAACGATTTTGAAAAATATCTCATGATCACATCTTCATGAACAATATGAAAATGATCAATAAAATCCAAAAAGGATTCCAAGTGACTTTCAGCTGAAGCTTGATTCTCTCCGGAAAACCAAGGGAGATATTCATAACAGCCATCAGGATAAGGATGAAGAAGAAGGGGCAACTTTAAAGGCTTGAACATATTCATCCGGATCTTAACTTGAAAGGATGTGGGCTGATCATGAGAGATGGTAAGTTGTTGACAAGGTTCAAAAATTATGGCAAGAGGAGCTAAGATCTGAAATGGTTTTGAATAATTTATATCTTTTCAAGGTCACATGGCTGATCAAATTCTAAAGGAAATGAAATACAATGGTCATCTTTATGAACAGGCTGAGGCACAAAGACTGAATCAACATCTACAATGCAAGCAGGCTGCAAATCTTCTTCTAAAGATGGATATACAAAAGAAGGATGATGATGATCCGAATATACAAAACAGAAAATGATTCCCTTTACATGCGAAGGGAAAAGCATGAAAGAGCTGATAAAAAAGAACAACAGTTCATGAAGAAGACTAATGAACCGATACTTAGATTTGGAATATAGCTCCTTCATCTTCTGTCAACCGGATCCTCCCCAATGGAGTCTTGAACGTGGAGTCGCCAGGCAAATGATTACAGTCAATTCTAATGTTTGTCTCTTGTTTTCCATCAAGAAACAGATCTATGTCGTTCTCCCAGGCAAACTATGCTTTCTCTTTCGTATCCCCGACAATGACGCCATTTTGTTATCACTCTAGGAAACTCTCCTAGGCTATATCTTAGAGATGCCTGGTAACTTAACATTTTTGTAACTATTTTCTCAATAATGGGTGTGAGGTTGGATCAAGATGAATACCTATCTTAATGGATTGTCTCACAATATTGTCTAAGCTTATTCAATACTGCAAGGCCTTCAAGAGCTATTATCAGATAGGACTGTATCGAATAGATGAGAAACTAATCAATTAACTAGAACATACATATATAAAACAATACATATGATGGGTCAAGAAACTAGTAAGGTTACTTATGATCCTTTGTTCACTAATCAAATGGTGAGATGACAATCACCTATGGACTATGTAAATGCAGATAAAGAACATAGCTCAACTCATAAGCATAAAACTGAAAAGGAAAAGAAGATCTAACAATATCAATGAAAGAATCTCGTTGGCTGAATATATTATAGAAAGAGTCTTTTCATAATATACAATAAGTGTAGTACTCAAAGTCGAACCTTCAGCCTCAAGGATTGAATTTTCCCCTCCCTCAATCCTTCGAAAGCTCTTGGCTTTATAGCCTTTACATCAAAGTTTCAATATCCTATAAAAATGGATCTGAAATAACTATAACTGAGAAAAATCAAATTAGATCTAATCAAGTAAGATATAATATTATCATCATAATTCGAATTTGACAGTCTGCAGGTGAAGATCATGAAACTCAAGATCTCTGTTTGGCAGCTGGGCGATTTCTGTTAAGAATAGAGATGCCATTTGGCTTCATTCTTTCGCCATATGTCTTCAAAGCTTGAATAGGAAGATGATCTGGCTTCTGATCATTATTATCCTTCATTTATAATTGTTCCCACGCATTCTGGAATTGAGAAAACGCGATCTGGGCAAAAATAATAGCTTTCTGCCTTGTTCTGTGCAGAAATTTTCTGGAAATATGTCGCTTAAAGATTCACCCATATATCTCTAATAAAAACATATTTTTTAAAAATGAGAGAGGTTTTTGTATATAGGTTTGTTGTGAGAAAAAACCTCTCTTAGTTATTCTATATTCGTTTTAATTTTCCCGGGATCTGCATTTCAAAAACATGTGTCAAACAGGGAAATCTCAGATCCGAAAATTAGGGATCAGAGATGGATTTGATTCTCCCAATATGTGACACCTGTAGGAAAAATGAGAGAGGTTATTTTTCTCTGACGTGTTAGGAACAAAAACTCCTCCATTTTCTCAAAATGATTCTCCAGTCGCTCAGAATCATCATTTTAAAATGATGATTGAACCCAGTAAAAACGCAAAATTTTTGTGCTTTCGGTAGCTAAAATAGCCCCGAGTTTCGCGTTTTAGCTGCTGAAAGCTAGAATTTCAGTAACTTAGAAGCCCTTTTTAAAAAGGCATTATCTACCAAAACCTGAGTTTTGATTTTTTTGAAGGAAAGAACAAATCAGATGCTTTTCAAACTTTAATTACAAGCTGGAATTTATTAAAATGAGCCCTAAAAAATTTAGTAGAGTTTTTTCTAATGACTCTCTATCTCCTCCTCAAATAATTTTGACCAATTTATTTGAGGAAATAACACCAGGTACGGAGTACTTTGAAGGAGAAAAGGATTTGGAGCATTCGAAACTCCCGAACGTCGAATTCCCGAAGTGGATCACAGTCGTTGATCACGAGGGACATGTGGCACTCGATCTATAACTCTGGGTATGGAGTACTTCGGGGAGAAAAGTATATGGAGTGTTCGAAAATATTGAATGTCTAAGTCCCAAAGTGAATCAAGGCCATCAAAATCCCTAAGGACACGCGGCGTTGGATTGTGAACTTCAGAGATTTTCCACTCCGGAGGATTCTCGCGGTGGTTGTCTTGGCTTCTGGTCATAGCCCACAGTCATATGCAAGTATAGAGGGATGGAAGAACCTGAATAACTTGGGAGAGGATATATGCCCGCTCTGAGATCAGTTCGGAGCATGGAAACCATGGCTGGAAAAATCTAGAAGAGAAAAATGGAATAGAGACCTCGAATGAGGGTATTGATTTTCTTAAGAAGAACGAATTTTTTATGCCCCACCATGGGTATGTTACAAATTGGGACCAGAGCATGGTTACAAAACTTGGCCTGCTTAAGCTCATGGACGAGTCACTTAAAAATAATGTTTAAAGAAAATCTTAAGGGTGACACCCTACCTTACCTCTTTCCTAAAGAATTTGGTTAAACTATTACTAAAGAAAAGAATGAAAACTTTCTACTGTGTGTGCATTTAAGAAAAATGAACTATGTGTTGCACATGAACTACTATAATGTTAGCTAACAGTAAGTGTTTTGTCAGCACTCCAGCAGCCAGTAAATCAAGGGAAATCACAAGCATTAAGGATGGCGATGCACCATGAAGTGGGGGAGGGATCCCATAACAGAGACGAGGAGTCTGACGAGAGGAGAGCGGTGGAGCCCCTTCGGATCTAGCTGAAACTATAAGGAGACTTATGGCCGAATTATAGAGTTGCAAGGATGAAAACGAGAGATTGATAAAGGAGCAAGAGAAACAAACATAAGTCATTGCATTCTTGCTACAGAGCTTATCCAATATACAGAGGCAGTTGCAACATGGACCTGCAACTAGCCATGTGGACCGACGACATACAGAGATAAGTCAAAGTCCACCTGAAATACGAAAAAGTGGTCCCATAAGTGGCCACACAGGGAGAAGTGCCTTGAGGAAGGCCCCACCTGGAGGCAGGGGACACTCATCGGGAGAGTCCTCTGGAAAGGGAACGGGCAACTCCGAGGGATCTTCTAGTAGCAAAACTAGCTCACATTCTCACAAGAAAGGAAAGAAGTGAAAGCATTCCAAAAGTCATGACCCTGAAGAGTTCAAGAAAGCCAAACCACCCTCTTTCAATGGAGAGATTGAGAAAGGGGAAGAGGCAGAAGCTTGGCTTCTTGGCTTAAAGAAGTACTTCAGAGTTCATGAATATTTTGAAAACTTGAAGGCTCGAATAACCATCTTCAACCTGAATGGAAGGGCTTCCATTTGGTGGGAAGATCTTAAGAATGTGAAAGGAATCCATGAAAATGACTTATCATGGAAACAATTTGAGAAACACTTCAAGAAGAAGTATCTGTCAGAGAAATACTTCAACAGGAAGACTAAGGGGTTCTATGAACTCAAGCTGGGACAGCTCCACATAGAGGAATATATCAATAAATTCCTTGGGCTGTTGAGGTATGTACCCTACATAAAAGATGAAAAGGTAAAAGTCTAATGATTTATCAGTGGGTTACCTCAGACCTACTAGAATAGGATTGAGTTTGATGAGTCAAAGACCTTAGAAGAAACTATTCATAAATAAAGATATTGTTATGAACAACTCGAGTGTCAAACAGAACCTCGCGAGGAATGGAAGAAGAAGAGTAGTTCAGGGTTCAAGAAGAAGTGATTTAAATCCTCAAGATTTAAGAACTATAGGAATCATTCAAGGATGAAACTTCCTACCCGAAGTGTGTACCAACAGAATTTCCCCTCCGAGAGTGGAAATAAACCTTTTGGATTAGCCCTAGGAAAGACTCATAACCTAAAGAGAGAACCCTTGAAATGTTGGGGTTGCGGAGAAGAAAATTTGCTAAGGGATTTCCCACACATACAACAAAACAATAGGAGAATTTACAACATCCAAGAAGATACCACAATCAATGATGTGGCTAGGAGCATGCCACAGATTTATGTGGCTTTGGATAATAAACAAGCCGACCACCAAGCTTCAGTGGTGGAGATGGAAGGTATGATTGCCAACCATCTAGTTTCTATTTTAATTGACCATGGTTCTAATTTGAGTTATGTGGCGCCTCATACTGTTGATAAGTGTAAACTGCAACCAATTAGACATGTTAATCCATGGTTGGTACAACTATCCATTGGAACCAAAAGAAAAGTAACAAAGGTCTTACCATCTTGCCAATTCATCATGGATGGGTTGCCCACCCAAGCGACCCTTAACATACTTCCCCTAGGATCTTATGACTTGTTGATTGGTATGGTTTGGTTGGCTTCTTATAAAACTAAGTTGGATTGTTACCATAAAACTCTAGAATATGTAAATGAAGAAGGGGGAAAGATGACCCTCCAAGGGATTCAGAAACTTGTCTCAATGAGACAAATATCATCCCTTCAAATGAAAAAGTATTACAAAAAGGGATGTCCTCTATATGCAATACCAGTGTTGGAATCTGTTGAGGATGACAAACCAAACCTAGAGGACCACCCCATATTAAAAGAGTATAGAGACATGTTTCCAGAAGAGGTACCAGGTCTACCTCTAAGAAGAGACATTGACTTCTTGATAGAACTTGCACTAGGAGCAGTGCCAGTGTCTAGGACACCCTATAGGATGAGTACACCCGAGCTAGTTGAGCTCAAGCTACAACTAAAGGAAATGATGGAAAAAGGCTACATCCGACCCAATGTGTCTCTATGGGGAGCACCAACCTTGTTTGTGAAAAAGAAAGATGGCACGCTCCACCTGTGCATAGATTATAGACAACTCAATAAGACAACCATAAAGAACAAGTACCCCTTACCAAGAATTGATGACTTGTTCGACCAAGTAGGGGGTGCTTCAATTTTCTCAAAGATTGACTTAAGGTCTCAATACCATCAAGTCCAAATCAAGGATGAAGACATCCACAAAATGACCTTCAGGACAAGGTATGGTCACTATGAATTTTTGGTGGTGCCATTTGGACTAACCAATGCCCCCACCACTTTTGTGTGCTTGATGAACAATGTACTCAACAAATTCCTAGACAGATTTGTATTGGTTTTCATTGATGATATCTTAATCTAATCCAAGATCAAAGAAGAGCATGAAGAACATCTTAGACTTGTACTTAAAGTACTAAGAGAGCATCAACTCTACGCTAAGCTTAACAAGTGTGACTTTTTCCAGAAGCAAGTGCATTACTTGGGTCATGTCATTTCTAAAGAAGGGGTGGTAGTAGACCCTGACAAGCTCATATCTATTATAGAATGTCCTACCCCAAAGTATGTATTTGATATCAGATCCTTTATGGGCTTAGAAGGATATTATAGAAGGTTCATAAAAGGATTTTTCAAGATTGGTTGTCCAATCACTGCCCTCCAGAAAAAGGGGGTTAAATTCACTTGGACATCGGAATGTGAAGAAATATTTCAGGAACTGAAATACCTTCTGACCCATGCACCCGTGCTGAATATTGCAAACCCTGATAATGACTTCCTCATGTGTACAGATGTCTACAAGGAAGGACTCAAAGGAGTCCTTATGCAAGAGGGACATGTAATTTTCTACGCATCCAAGAAATTGAATGAGCATGAAATCAATTATGTGACCCATGATCTAGAGTTGTCTACCATAGTGCATGATTTAACAATGTGGAGGCATTACCTCATGGGTAGGAGATTTGTACTTATGACAGACCATTGTGGGTTGAGGCACCTGTTTAATCAACCAAAACTCAATCCTAGACAAGCTAGGTGGATGGCTCTCCTTAGTGAGTCTGATTTTGAAATCAAACACATCAAAGGGAAGGAAAATAGGGTGGTCGATTCCCTTAGCATAAGTGTGAAAACAATTCACCTGGTAGTGGTAAGCACCTGTGAAACAGATGTCAGGGAAAGAATCAAGAATGCACAAGAAACAGATGCATTCTTCAAGACCGTGACCTCATACCTAAGGCAAGAGTCTACATGGCTAAAGTATGAAGGCTATTAGATGCTTGATAAAGGCCTACTGACCTACAGAAACAGATTGTATATTCCAAGTTGTGATGACTTGAAGAGGTTCATAATGGATGAACTACACAAAAGACCATATACTGTTCACCGAGGATATCAGAAAATGATCACGGCCACTAGGAAACAATTCTATTGGCATGGACCGAAAAGGGACATAGTCGACTATATAGCTAAGTGCCTAGAATGCCAGTAAGTTAAGGCAGAACACCGACACCCAACGAGGTTGTTACAACCTCTACCAATTCTAGAATGGAAATGGGAAACCATTTCCATGGATTTCATCACCAGATTACAAGGATTGACTAAGAAAAATGATGCCATCATGGTAGTGGTGGAAAAATTGAGCAAGTATGCTCACTTTGTTTATGTCAAGTCGAATTGCAAGGCGATAGATATTGCCAACATATTCATGAAGGAGATATTCAGACTGCATGGCATGCCTAGAGATATTTTATCCGACAGAGACACAAAATTCACTTCAAGCTTTTGGAAATCCATGATGGCTGGTCTTGAGACTAAATTGTTATTTAGCACAACCTATCACCCCCAAACTGATGGACAGACAGAAATAGTAAACCAAATATTAGAAGACATGTTAAGGATGCATGTAATCCATCAACCTAAGAAGTGGGAAGACTACCTACCATTGGTATAATTTTCCTACAACAAAGGTTATCAAGAGTCACTAAAGATGATCCCTTTTGAATCCCTCTATGGTAGACAGTGCAACATTCCCATCAGCTAGATTAATCCAGTGGATAGAATTTCAATCGGACCTAACATGCTGAAAGAAATGGAGCAACAAGTGATTCAGATAAAACAAAATCTGAAAATTTCTTAGGATAGACAGAAGAGCTACGCCGACCGAAAGAGAATCCCTAGAGAGTTCAAGACAAGAGACGATGTCTATCTCAGAGTTAGACCCAGGAACAGTTCCCTGAGAATGGGAGCTTGTGCCAAGATGACACCTTGATATTGTGGACCCTTTGAAGTCTTAGATAGAGTGGGACCTATAGCCTATAGGCTAGCACTCCCTTCCACAGTAAAGGCACATAATGTTTTCCATGTTTCATTATTGAAGAAATATGTACACGATTCTAATCATATAATTGATTGGTTTGTGATCAAGGTGGAGTCGGAGGGAGAATTCTTGCCAGAACCTCAATGCATACTAGACAGGAAGGAAACCTCAATCAGGAACCAAACCATTGCATAGGTCAAGGTGTAGTGGAAACACTTTGGTCAAGGTGCAGTGGAAACGGGCACCCCTTCCAACAATTGCTTCATGTTATCTGGTTCTAATAAGTGTTTCCATACTTTATGCGTTGAATTGGGAATTAATAGTTGCATGCATGTATTTACTTATTTGTAAATGGTTTCTGCATTGAAAAGGTTAAATTATGTATATACTTTGGTTTCCTTGAGAACTTATGCTTATGTTTTTCCCCTATGCTTCAGTTTAACTCTTGAAGGTGTTTTCCCCAGGGAGCTACCTCACATCTCCGGAATCAGAGCAAGCCTCTTGGCACTACTACCATCTAGGTAACCTCACGAGTTTACACCACCCTGTTTCAGAATTTAAGGTTCTGCGAATTAGGAAGGCGTTTCCTTCAAACCAGTAGCCTAAGAGACCTTGAACTCGCGCCCATGACCCTAACTAAAACCTGGCTAAGAGTAGAGCTCATAGCCCGAGAGTCATCTGAAGGTCCATGTGACTTGGGTCTAAGAACTTTGTGCCAAGCCGATAGGAGCTAGTTCAAAATGGTTTTGGAGTTTCGGGAGTTTGACGCCTGGAATGTCAAGCTTCACGATAGTCAAAGTTACCAGAACTCCCTGAGTAACAAGAGCCATAGATGAATAGAGAACCTGGCTAAGGAGATGAATGCGAATCGTTCATCGGGAGGAAAACCTATCTCAGTCGTTAGATTGACTCAAAGACCCACTGGAGTTAACGAATCAAACACCAGTCGCTTGATTAGATCGATGGTTGGAAATCATTGCGGAGCATAAAGGTGAAATTAGCGGACATGCTAGTTCACAACTCACAATCAACCAACATCGTTGATCTCGTTGGGGATGGAAGATCAACGACCATGATTAGACAGAGTCGGGCGACCACTTCCCAGATTGCGGAGATTGGACCCCGCAATCACTGTGAACCATCAATTTGTGAACGAAGATCGATGGTGGGGAATCATTGCGGAGCGCGAAGGTGAAATTAGCATACGTTCTAGTTCATGTCCCACAATTCACCAACGTCATTGATATCATCAGGGTGGAGGATCAACGACCATGATTAGACCGAGTTGGGCTAGTACTTTTCTGATTGCGTAGATTGAGATTTCCAATAAAGAGCGAGCACGTTGGGGCCCCGCAATCACTGTGAACCGTTGATCGGTGAACAAATCGGTATTGGCCAGATCATGACCATGAAAACCTGAGGGAGGTTGAAAGATGATTAGACTAGAGCGACGAGGGCATGTGTCACCCCTGACCCAACTACGTGTCAGCCCCTGGAACACACATACGTTGCCCACATGGTTGGTGAAATGACTAGGATTCCGGGAGTCCAGGACTTCAGGACTTCGGAGGATTCGAGGTGCTTCGAAAATCCCCGAAGTGTCGAAGGCCAGAGTAGATTCTAGCCGTTAGCACAAGAAGGGACATGGCAGTAGATCGTTGACTCTGGAGAAGAACACTCTGGAGTAACGCGAGGAGTGAAGTCCCGAAGTGGATCACAGTCATCGATCGTGAAGGGACGTGTGGCACTCGATCTGTAACTCTGGGTGCGGAGTACTTCGGAGGAAAAAGGCGTTGGAATGTTTGAAACTCCCTAATGTCGAAGTCATGAAGTGGATCAGAGATGTCGATCACAAAGGGACACATGGCGCTAGATCTGTAACTCCGGGTACGAAGTACTTCAGAGGAGAAAAGGCTTTGGAGTGTTCAAAACTCCCGAACATCGAAGTCTCGAAGTGGATCACAGTCGTCAATCGCGAAGGGACACATGGCGCTTGATCTGTAACTCTGGGTACAGAGTAATTCGAGGAAAAAAGGCTTTGGAGTGTTCAAAATTCTCGAATGTCGAAGTCTTGAAGTGGATCATAGTCGTCGATCGTGAAGGGACGTGTGGCGCTCGATCTGTAACTCCGGGTATGGAGTACTTTGGAGGAGAAAAGGATTTGGAGTGTTCAAAACTCCCGAATGTCAAAGTCCCAAAGTGGATAATAGTCATCGATCACAAGGGATGCATGGCACTCGATCTGTAACTCCGGGTATGGAGTACTTCAAAGGAGAAAAGGATTTGGAGCGTTCAAAACTCTTGAACGTCGAAGTCCCGAAGTGGATCACAGTCGTTGATCACGAGGGACATGTGGCACTTGATCTATAACTCCGGGTACGAAGTACTTCAGGGAGAAAGGGATTTGGAGTGTTTGAAACTCCTGAACGTCGAAGTCCTGAAATGAATCAGGGTCATCGAAATCCCTGAGGACATGCGGCGTCGGATTGTAAACTTCGAAGATTTGCCACTCTAGAGGATTCACACGGTGGTTTTCTTGAAGTCTGGTCATAGCCCGCGGTCATATGCAAGTATAGAGGGATGGAAGAACCCAAAGCACTTGGGAGAGGATATCTGCTCGCTCTGAACTCGGTTCGGAGCATGGAAACCATGGCTGGAAAACTCTGGAAGAGAAGAATGGAATAGAGACCCCGAATAAGGGTATTGATTTTTTGTAAG
Organism: Picea engelmannii; assembly: GCA_009831015.1. Classification (NCBI taxonomy): domain Eukaryota; kingdom Viridiplantae; phylum Streptophyta; class Pinopsida; order Pinales; family Pinaceae; genus Picea; species Picea engelmannii. The sequence goes on along the minus strand of ML778478.1, from coordinate 1,640,802 downwards.
AAGAATGAAATTTTTACGCCCTACCATGGGTATGTTACACTCAAGCATAGTAAAAACCTAAAATCAGTAAACACCTAAATTTGAAGTGGTCTAACTATGCAGTAAAAAAACTAAGAGTAGTAAAAAACTAAACCTAAAGTCGATATTAATAATAGCATCGACCATTATTATGATAATGAGGTTAATCACCATTTTTAATGATGAGCGTACATGTTTTGTCATGCAAGGAAGTTAAGGCTTGAAATCACAACCTTTCATTTATTGTGACGACGAAGAATATTCTGACCATATGAAATCCTCTCGATTAAAAGCTCATTTGTAATTAAAAGCCCATTAAATATGGCCATTCTCAATAGATGTACGCCTTTCATTGTAAAAATGACTCTTTTTCAATGATATTTCCTAGGGATCTTTGCCTGAAATCCAGCGAGAAATTGTTCGATTCACAGATTTGAGTGATTATTTTTGTATAATACGACTGCCTCAAAGGTTTTTCAACATGTTGAATCCATTTCTGCATTCATAAATGGATTTTAAACAACAAAAAATAGTGATTTCGTGCAGATTTATATCGTCAGATTCTGGCGAAAAAAACCATTTCATAGAACAATTAGACAACGACCATAGTACAGTATATGAAAATAAATTTATTTTTAATTTATTTAAAATACCGACTCATTAAAAAATTAATATTAAATTTTTTTAATTTATAAATATTATATAAATTATATATTTTATCTATAATTTTTTAGTTTTTTATAAGTAAGATTGTATAAAATTCTGTCAAAATCAGGGTTACAAAAAAACATCCATTGTTCCATGTTGTAAACACTGAGTTGCCTAGAGGGGAAACCAGCTCAGCCAGCCAAACAATACCAAAGTTTAAGTCTTAAACTACAGAGCATAAAAAGGTATCTACTGACATTAACAAAACCCAAAATTTTGGTCCCTAACATTAACCATCATAACAGTAATAACCATTGACAATATCTAATAAAGGTGGCTATCATAATGCAAAACAACATTCACACACATAGCATAATAAAAACAACACCTGGACATATCATGTAGTGGGGCTGTAATGTTGCCACACGTCTGGGAAGAAGGCGTTGGGTGTCGAGTCCCCGAGAGGAGTTGGTTCCTCCTCGATTGGTGTCCCATCCAGTTGCATGGCATCCTCTGGCTGGGCAGGTGGCACGTTCCCCTCTTGGCCTGGTGCTTCATGCTCCAAAGTCCCCAGTGGGGGAGTTGGTGCCAATATTGGTGTCACAACTCCTTCAACTTGAGCTTCTTCTACTGGGGGGTGATGGGCACCCTGCATTGCTGAGAGCAAGTGCAGGAATTGTGAAGCCTTGCCGTCCAAAATCTCCAGGCGGAACCGGAGGTCATCCAAGTCCCTTTGCAAGTCAAATACCAGGCCTTGCAACAATACAAGGCCTGTTTGCAATTCAAAATCTGGGTCTGCACTGGAGTCGGCTCGTGAGAAAGGTTGTTGTCGTGAGTTCTGGCTTGCCTGAAGCGATTGGGAAGCCGAGCGAGCCGGTGAATTAGGGGGAGCCAATAAACCTGGGTACGAAGTAGAGCCCGAGTTTCCTGGAGGTACTAGGATGAATCCCAGCGAGGTCACCGAGACATCAAGCCATTCCATCCTGTAGGCAAACGATGAAGAAAGGGGCGGGAGGTTGGTTGGAGTATGAGTCGACTACGTCAGGGAGGAGGACGAGGTGTCCAACGAGGAGGAGGAAATGTGGGAGGGTGCAGGTAGAGGGTGGAGAGAGAAACAGGGTCAGCTAGGCTACCATGTCGAACCTTGTTTAGACTTTCCTCACTGCTTAGGCATCTCTAAAACACCAGGAGGGTGAAAACGACTAGGAGAGAGCGACAACAAACCAAAGAGAAGCTGGGCAAGAGGTCGAGCTTTGGAGAAATCAACTGAGAGAGAATGAGTTATTCAGATCATTTGGTGTGGTTCAAATAACCCGAGTAGCTGATGCGATTCATTAAACATCCACACGCGCAGAGTAAAGGCCAAACCATGACGCTGGTCCATCGAAGGGACGACAAGGCAGAACAGGGCGCACTGAGAGTAATGGAGCCCTGCCTCATGCAATGTAGTCTTAAAGTCATTAAGGTGGCGGGAGGGAGAGGCACGTGGTTGGAGCCACAGTGGCTCTCTCCTGGCTGCTCCGTTGGACGCGTGTTGTCCACTATCACCCCATCTGGGGATATCTGTAAATTATTGAATAATAAAAAAAATTAATTTATAAATATTATATAAATGATATATTTTATCCATAAATTATTGAATAATAATGATTTTGTTAAGTGGAACTAAAAGTGGTAAATTATTAAATAATAATGATTTTGTTAAGTGAAACTTGGTAAAGAATTACTTGATTTATTTTAAAATTTTATTAAATAATAATAAGTTTGTTAAGTAAAACTTGGTAAAGAATTATTTGATTTATTTTAAAAATTTATTTTTATGCATAGATTGTAGAGAAATTTTTATAAATCTTCAAACTTCTCATAAGTTAATATGTTAAAAAGATCGATATTGTTATAAATATTTTGAAATTAAATTTTAATGTGAATTAATAACTTTTAATAATATATTAATTTAGAAATTCTCAATTTCTTTTTTATAAATTCTCAATTTCTTAAAAAATAGATATGATAATATTTTTAATAGTATCAATACTATTTTTTCCACCAACAAAGATGATTCAAAAAGAAGAAAATAGAGTATATTTAAATATTACAAGAGCATTTCATAAGAGTTGGGAAGATGTCCTCCTACTACAAACAAATGTATATGTGACAATATTACAAATTAATGAACATTTTATTGTTGTCTTAATAAAAAATAGTCTTTTGTCCTACCCATTTAGCCTTTTTTATTTTTAACCTCTTGCCACAGCTTTGAAAAAGGTTCCACAATGATTAAAGATGAATCAAAAATCGGATTCAAAGGAGAAATCAAATGTCTAGTATTTGAAAGTTGTGCCAAATCCTTATCAGAATTAGAATTCCCATATTCATATATTATCTTCTTCGTCCTGATGGACCTTCATTTATAACTACCATCTCCAAGGGATTCGTCTCATCTTATTTGTCCTCGTGCATCACTTTTACACCAATAGTGTTTTCCATCTCTAGAACTGTAAAGTTCAGAGTTATGTCATTTGGGTCTTCTACATTCTCCAAATCTAGTGGTTCACATTCTTGTTATTTTTTGGTATAGGTTTATGTCCTTTGTTCCTTGTTGAAAATGAGCATGCACGAAGAAACAAAACCTAGAGATGCCCTCGTTGTTGAACAAATCGACACTGAAATGTCGTATTCTCATAATAAATAATTTTCCTAATGAAAATCACCTTACTGTAACATCATCATATTTGGTAATCCCTCACTAATGTCAATCTCAACATGGATTCTTTTTGTTTTTTCACAAAAACTGGAGAAATTATATTGATAAAAGATGCACGAAACGTAAAAGATGTACATAGATAGTAAAAAATTTCAGACTCAGAACTCCCAGAATTACATATTGGACACCAGAGAAAGATTCATTATGTGTCTCTATAAACCTTGAACTATACTTGACTACAAAAAAAATTCACTGTGTAGACTCTACAAAAGATGTCGAGAATGAGTACAAAAAGACATTGCATTAGATTAGGGGGATTTAAGAGGATCCTAACCAACCGAGGTTTTGTCTCTGAAGTTCGAAGGTGGGGAATTTAAGTCTGGGAGTTGTTGGAAGACCCATGGGAACGAATCTCCCTCTGAAGTTGTCGATGGATATTTGATGCACACTCGTATTACATTTGTTGTTGGCCTTGTCAATGTTGAATTATGATCTCCAGGACAGAGAGGACTTGTGCTGACATACCTTTAACCTTTATCCTGAGATATTGCACAATGAAGATGAGCTCATTTTATTCTTTGTCCATTAGCTCCTTACTTCTCCTTGAACCACTCGAATTTCCCCTTTCCATTGCCGCAGACACTATGTGATGCTTGTGAATGGAAGGCTTATTAGGAGTGAAACTAACTGGAACTGTAGAGCTCAAACGGAGAATGAAATTCCAAATTGTGAATGTGATGGGAGAAACAATACAACACATAGGGAAATAAATTCCTTGCCATAAATAGTGACGAGATTTGTCATTCGTTTCCATGATGAGATGAGGACAAGTGTGCAAGTTCAAAATCCAGGTCTGAGACGAACAAATAAAGCCAAATGTGCGGAGTGAAGTCATAGGGTAAGGGTGACGAGAACACAGGGTGGCTAAGGGAGAGCATGAGCCACCAGGTACAAAGGATGGCTCTCGAAAAGGACGAGAAGCCTGAGGAGTAAATTCCACATGGGAGTGAAGGGGATGGTTGATGAATAGAAAGGTCAAGAGCATGTGTGAGGAGGGGAGGAGAATGCAATGACGTTGCATGGGATAAGGTGGAGTCTCATTGTAATACCCCTAAGGGAGAACCCCAATTGTAAATGTACATATGATTTATAGGCTAGTAATCTAGGATGTTTTGGGCCAGAGTGCCTGTGTGATTAGGCTAGCGAGCCTAACAAATGTATTATGTAATCACACTCATTTTTATTAATAAAACATATCATTGTTGCAGACCAAGTAAGACGAAAGATTATGGGGGGATAGGACTCCACAAGAGGGATGTTAGGAAATGAGAACACACTTCCACACTAAACCTAGTAGAAGAGAGGAAGAAATATTTATCTTAAACAAGAAAGTAAATGACAAAACAAACACACAATACATAGAGATTTTACCCTGGAAACCCAAATCGGGAAAACCAACATTCCTTGAGCATTATGCTCTCTTGTTGTATTATTCATTCAGACTAAAAGGTTACATGTCTAACCTTGGTCCACACCTAAGAAACAATCGACGTCATACCCTTTTTCTTACACAAGAACAACCCTATAGCCAATTCGGTTTACATCTACATGACCAACAACCTCTACGATTACAGACTCTTTGTAATTATCCATTCATCATCTAAAGATTGATTCATTAGCCTTTACAACATTGCAACACACCTTATTTTTATAGCAGGAAAAAATCTAAATAAAAGGCGCCCAAAAATAGTTACAGATCCACGCAAATCATTGGCTAAAAATCCCACAAATCTCGAGATTCTGTTACAATTGACTACCAATTTGGATTACCAGTCAACCTTCATTCAATCTTCAATCAGTTGCCACACACCCGCCTTTTGACCTCTTGTTGATTGACCTCTTCGAATTTTTGTCGATGTCTTTACCATGTCAAACCACCTCGACCTTTGACTTTGACTTTACCCGGTCGACTGACCTTGACCTTTGACTTGTTGTCTATCCACCTCGACTTAGACTATCAATCGATCCACCTCGACTGGACTTTCACTGCATAGAATACAACAACCCAACATTCTCCCACTTGTTGTCTTCTTTGTTGAAACTAGGAGACCTTTGAATTATTGTTCACAGACCCAGGGCAGCAATGCCCATTGCGTCTCTTCACCAAGAGAACTTCACAACACTCACAGACTTGGTCAAAGAGTCTGTTATGTTTTCCAACGTGTCTTCTTTCTCGAGTAGCACCTTGTTGATTTCCACCATGTCTCTCATGAAATGGAATTGTACATCAATGTGCTTAGTCTTAGAATGATAAGCAAGGTTCTTTGCCAGGAATATTGTGCTTTGAATGTTGCAACTTATCTTCATAGCTCTCTACTCAAACCCGATTCCTGAACACAACCTTTGCATCCATACTGCTTCTTTGCTTCCTTGAGTGGCTACCATGTATTCAACTTCTATTGTTGATAGGGCTACAACCTCTTGTCGCTTACTCATCCAATTGATTTCTCCACCGAACATTTTGAACATATATCCATTGGTCGACCTTCATTGATCTAGATCTCTAGCCCAGTCGGTGTCGACGAAGACATGTACATTTAATTCACTGTCACCTCCAGGTTTTCCTTGGTATCATATAACATAATCTTTTGTGGCACACAAATACTTGAATACTCTCTTGAAAATTGTCTAGTGCTCCTTCCCAGGTGTAAACATGTATATGTTCAACACTCCCACTGCATGGGAAATGTCTGGTCGAGTGCAGACCATTGCATACATTAGACTACCAACAACACTTGCATAGGAAACACGTGCCATGTCCTCTATCTCTTCATGTGTCCTTGGACATTGTTCAATAGTTAGCCTTGCTCCCACAGGATTTGACACCCTCACAGATTTGCAATCCTGCATGTTGAAACGTTTCAAAATTGTTTCAATATACTTCGTCTGGTTCAACCAGAGCTTTCTAGCTGCTCGATTTCTCTTAATATTCATTCCCAGAATGACATTCTTTGCACCGAGATCCTTCATGTCGAACTTGGAGGATAGTTGCTACCTCCTTTATTGCATCCATGTTGTTTCCAATTAGCAACATGTCTTCGACATACAATGCTACATATATGAAACACCCACCTTCTTCTTTGGAATATATGTAGTGGTCAACTTTGCTTCTCACAAACCCCAAACTAAGGATGTATGTGTCGAACTTTTGGTACCACATCCTTGGTGATTTCTTTAGACCATAAAAGAGATATTTTTAGTTTTCACACCAAATATTTCTTTCCCTTTACTACAAATCCTTCATGATTTTTCATGTATATTTCCTCTTCCAGGTCCTCGTGTAGGAACGTTGTCTTCACATCCATCTGTTCTATTTCCAAATCAAATGTTGCAGCCAGAGACATTAGTACTCTAATGGAATTTAATTTTACAACAGGGGAAAAAATCTCACCTAAGTCGACTCCTTCGACTTGGGAATATCCTTTCCCTACCATTCGAGCTTTGAATTTCTCGACTTGTCCTGCTACATTCATCTTCTTATTGAATACCCATTTGCTACTGACAAACTTTCTTCCACTAGGTAATCTAACTAAGTCCCATGTGTCATTCTTGTGCAAGGATTCCATCTCTTCAACCATGGTGTCCTTCCAAAGTTTCCCCCCTGCTGAGTCCACTGCCTCCCCGACCGACTTGGGCTCATCATCAGTGGCAGTTAACACGAATGCGGAATGGAAGTCGGGTGAACTATACCTTTCAACTGGTTTTCTTACTCTTTATAACGTCCTTACAATAAAGGTTGGTTGTTCCACCTCTTCTTCTAATTCAGTCGACTCATCTGAATCATCTTCTTCGTTCCTCAGTTCAAACCGTACCATCTCATAATTATTCTCGGTCTGAACAATTTCTTCAAGCTCGGACTTACTTCCGACTTCTCTGAAGACCATATCTCGATTGTACATTTTTTTCCTTGATGCAGGATCCCATAACTTATATCCTTTCATTCCTTCTTTGTATCCAATGAAAATACACTTGATTCCCTTCTTGTCTAGCTTGCTCCTCTTTTCCTTGGGAACATGCACAAATTCATCACAGCCAAATACTTTGAGATGTGAAACCGAAGGATTTTTACCCAACCATACCTCATGTGGAGTCATGTCAACTAGCACCGACGAATGAGACATATTCAATAGATATTTTGCAGTGTCGACCGCCTCCACCCAAAATTCTTGTGCGAGCCCAACACCATTGAGCATGCTCCTTGCCTTGTCCATCAATGTTTTGTTCATTCTCCCGGCAACTCCATTTTGTTGTGGGGTATATGGTGTGGTATTTTGGCATTCTATGCCACACTGCTTGCATAACTGGTCAAATTCTATTCCACATAATTCACCACCGTTGTTAGTTCTCAACACCTTAATCTTCTTATCTGTCTGGTTTTCTACAAGAGATTTTAACTCTTTGAATTTCTCGAAAACCTCTGATTTCTTCCTCAGGAAATATATCCATGTCTTCCTGGAAAAATCATATATGAAGAAGACATAATATAGGGATCCACCAAGTGAAGGCACCATTACAGGCCAAACACATCACTATGAACCAACTCTAGAATCCCATTTTCCCTTGTTGCTCCAGATGGAACCTCACCCGACTTTGTTTTCCATATATAGAATGTTCAAAAAAATCGAATTCTAAGTTACATTCAAGAAATTCTTCAACCATACCTTTTTTATGCATAGATCAAAGTCATTTATCTCCTATGTGTCCCATCCTCTCGTGCCATAGCATGATCATGTCAAATTTATGATGACTTTTCGATTCATTTTGAATCGAATCAACCCAAATCAAGTTGAAGTCGAGTCGACTTTAGGAACAATGATGTTGTTGCATCCAGTCGAGTCGACACTCCCTAGTAACTTTTATATGGTTCCAATCTGAACTCCTTTCATTAAGACCATCACACCTCTAACCATATTGCATGAATCCTTCTAAAATAGAGTTTGCACTCCTGCATCACTCATCTTGCTGACATATATCATGTTTCTTTCCGAACCTAGAATGTGTAGCACACCTGGAAGGGTTCTACCCCTCCCATCCCGCAGTATCAATAAAACTCTTCCTCATCCAACAATTTTGGTTGTCAAGTCATCCCCCAAGAACAGTTCTCCTCCTTCATGTTGTTCATATTCGTAGAACCATTCACTATGTGGTGTCATATGATAGGATGCTCCTGAGTCGATCAACCAAACATCTTGATCTAATTATGTACTGGTCAACGCCAGGTACCCATCGCCTCCCTTATCTGGAGTCGTCTTTCTCTCAGTCAACTGCTTCTCGTCAGATCATGTACTGACTTCCATTTCCTTTGACTTGCAATCCCTTTTGTAATGCCCAACTTTATTGCATTTCAAGTGTCTTATTATCGACTGAACAAGGGATTTAGATCTACCCTTCGACTTAGACTTTCTATTAGAGAATTTGCCTTTATCTCTATCAACCGATCGACCTCTCACCACTAAAACATCTTTGGTCAATCCTTCCATATTATTCCTTCTCATTTCTTCTGAAAGTAGAGATGCAACAACGTCTTCTAGAGATAATGTGGTTGTATTACTCTTTATAGCCATGACTAAGATATCCCAAGAGTCTCACAAAGAACATAATAGGCTAACACATTTCTCCTCCTCGGTGATTTTAATATCCACAGAAGATAAATATCTTATAATGGTATTAAACACATTTAAATGCTCAGTCACCAAACTTCCATCACTCATCCTCAGAAGATTCAATTTCTTTCTAAGAAACAACTTATTTACCAGATATTTTTACTGGTACAAGCTTCCCAACTTGTCCCATAGTTTCTTGGCCGAATCTTCACCTAAGACATTCAACAATATCGAATTTGTGAGACAAAGTCGAATTATGCTCCTTTCTCTTCTCTCGAGTTTCTCCCATTCTTCCATCGACATACCTCTTGGCATGGTACATGGATAGACTAATGTCCATTGTTCTCGGTCTACAAGGAGATCTTCAATTTTAAGCTTCCAAAGTTCAAAATTTTTTCCATTGAATTTTTCGATCTCTATTCTCGAGCTACTCGTCATTCTTTAACACAATTCTTTAAATATTTGTAACTTACGACTCTTACTGAACCTAGGGTTTAGCTCAGATCAAATGTTTTTAAGCCAAGCTCTGATACCACATGTTAGGAAATGAGGACACACTTCCACTCTAAACCTAGTAGAAGAGAGGAAGAAAGATTTATCTTAAACAAAAAATTAAATGATAAAACAAACATACAGTACACAGAGATTTTACCCTAGAAACCCAAACCTAGAAAACCAACATTCCTTGAGTGTTCTGCTCTCTTGTTGTCTTATTCATTCAAAATAAAAGGTAACAGTCTAACCTTGGTCCACACCTAAAACACAATTGACATCATACCCTCTTGGTTACACAAGAACAACCTTGTAGCCAGTTTAGTTTACATCTACATGACCGACAACCTCTACGATCACAAACTCTTGGTGATTAGCCATTCATCATCTAAAGATTGATTCATTAGCTTTTACAACATTACAACACGCTTTCTTTATAGGATTTACAACAAGCAAAAACCTAAATAAAAGGCACCCAAAAAAGGTTACAGATCCACACAGATCATTGGATACAAATCCCGTGAATCTCGGGATTTTGTTACAGTCGACTACTAAGTCAGATTACCAGTCGACCTTCATTCGGTCTTCAATCGGTTTCCACATGCCCACCTGTCGACCTCTTCCACTTGTTGTCGATGCCTTTACTATGTCAAACCACCTCGACCTTCAACTTCAATTTTACCTGGTCGAATCACCTCAACCTTCGTCTTGCTGTCGATCCACCTCGATTTTGACTGTCATTCGATCCACCTCGATTGGACTTTCACTGCAAAGAATATAACAACCCAACAAGGGAGAGGGGGATAAGGGCTTAAAAAAAGGGGCTAAGTTAAGGGGGCTTAAGCCAAGGAATAAAATAATATTGTTCCTAAGTCATAAGCTTTATGATATAATTTATCCTAAGTTCCCAACTGAGGGAAACAAATTACCAAGTGGAGTCAAAGGCATTTCCTAGAGTGACAAGTGTCAAGATGGGAACATGAAAATATATGTGAGTAACTTAGTGTAATTCCTATCGTGTTTTTCCAATCATTCACCCGTTATTGCATCCATCATCCGTACCTTGGATGGAGAATGTAAGCGGAAGTTGAAGCTAATTGTTACCTAGTAAATCCCTTATGGTTTGGGATGAAGAAGCAAATGTAAGTCCCGTGGAGCATTATGTTTAGGTGAGAGAATTGCTGGGAATAGTTTTCATGTGTGTTGGGCCAGTGGGTGTTGCAACTCCTTGAGAAACATGGTGTTCCAAGTGCTACAAAACTATGAGACTTCCTTGTTTGTTTGTTGTTGAAGCCTTGGAAGGGAAATGGGACAACTTGAAGGACTATTGAGAAAAGAAGGGGGTACATTTCCTTGGGTGGGACAGGTTGTGGGGAATGAGAGGCTGTGAACTGGGAACTATTGTTGGAGAGTGCACCTGGGCGTGTTCTTTATTGAGATGTTTGTCAAACCTTAATTTGGCTTCAATATCCTTTTCCGTAGTGGATTCATAGCCCCAACCCATAGGTGACCTGTTGTTGAGAGTGTATGAACAATAAATTCTACGGCTTGGAGGAACATCTGAGGTCTGCATGTAGTTGGTGATTTATAGCAAAAGATAAGTACTCTTTTATGTGTATTTACATGCTTATTATTGTGTGTGTGTGTGTGTATGTTAATTCCATTGTTGTAATTGTACGTAATTATGCATGGTTGTGCATGTTATTGTTGGTTCTACATAATTGTTGCATATGAAGGGCATGGTGGTTAATAATTGGTATATGTTAGTCAATTTTAGTAGTAATGGTAATGAGAATTCCGATGTGAGGCTTGAACTATCGTGCCCACTAGGAAACAAGGCGCTAGGCTTGAATTGACCCACACGCTAGGAAAATAGTTGTCATGCGCGACATAAGGCTAGTTGCATGCATAATTGTCTTAATGAATTATTTCCATAATTAGATTTGGTACCAAAGAAGAAAAATTTGTGTGGTGTGACCCACCTTGGTGTAACACCCTGTTTCCCCCAGTTTGTAAAAAATAACTGGACTGGCCAAGAACTATGGAAAACTCATAAATGTGAATATGTGATGTAAATGGACCTTGAGTAAAAGGTCAATAAATGTGAATAACATTATGAATTTTATTGCAAAACTGCTGAGAGGGGATGTGCAGAAAAGAGACCATGATGGCAGTGGAAGGCACCTGGAAAGGTGGCGTTAACTTCCACCGAGAATTAATACCGTATTTGGACTCCACTGGCTCGGAGAACCAAAAGCAACTCGCTGGCCCCGAATTAAATGCCTCGCAGACTGGTAGGTTGATGGCTCCTCAGGAATTAATGAGGGATGGGGAGGTGAACCGCCCATCCGTAGAGCCATCATGACTAGCCAGTGCGAGGGTAATCGCGCTGCATGCAAACTCGCAAGAGGATAAGGCGTGGGGTAGAAGTGGTTGGGCGGGGGCAGACGTGAGGGGAGAACTCTGGAAATATGCAGAGTGAGTGATAGCAGAGAGGAAGGATTGCAACCTTCGCTCCTGGTCACTAGCAAAAAGAGACGCAGTCTCACAACATCGTGGTCTCAGCTCGGGGGTGGCTAGTGGTAAATCCGTTGGGAGTCACTAAGCCTACGGTTGGGTGGAAACGAGCACCCCTCTCAGCATTTTCTTGACCCCTGGTGTTATTTCTGATAAGTGTTTTGCCTCTGGCATCTTGAAATATATATATGTGCTTATTCTGATAATTATGCTCATAAGCTGTGAAACTGTGAATGATTTCATTATAAGAATGACTGTATGGTGTTTTGATCAGTACTAGTAGTTGTATAGTTATATGGAAAGACTACGTATGGTTTATGTCCTCATGAATTCATTAATTGTGTGCGTACTGATCCAATTCAGACTTCATGCCTAGTTCTCAGGAGGACAACATCCTTATATACCTCAGGTAGTACCCTCAGTAATTCTCCCCATAGAAATACCTTCCTTGAAAAGCCCACCAAGAACTGGGAAGGCGGTTGTGAAGGCGTAAGGCCTTAGTAACTCTGCATGAGGAGGAACGACCCTCTTGAAAATCAAGATGATAGCATAAGGTTGAAGTAACGAATCGACGGATGAGATCCCGTCGGGAGATCTGTGGTCACTCGTGATCGTTAGATTTGGTAAGAGGAAGTTGGAAAGTTAAGTATCTTAACCTGATAGGTATTAATCGACGGATGAGATTTCGTCGGGGAATCTGCGGTCACCCACGACCGTTAGATTAGTAGGAGAAAGTAGGGCGTTAAATGCCTTACCACTTTGTTTTCTTGTGTCTTCATGGGTAGCGAAGAGTTTAGGACCGTAGATCCCCAAGGTTCATGAGAGCATCTGGACCGTGGATCTTTTCCACGCCCAGGGAGTCGTGGAAGAAAGCATGGGTAGGAACCATTATGAGCCGTCAGATCTCAGCTGAAAAACCCGACAGCCGTTGGATCTGACAGGAGTTACCCGAGGGTTAAGATTCCAGTGTATTAGGGGCAAAAAAACCCCGGGATAGATTTGAGTCGTCCGATTAACGGAGGCCACGTGTCGTGAGATCTCCCATTTCGAGAAATCGAGAATCGCGGAATCGAGATTCCTGTTGACAAGAGTTCGAGATTTTCCATGGTGAAAACCCCAAGACGGATCTGAGTTGTCCGATTGACGGAGGCCACGCGTCGTAAGATCTCCCATTTCGGGAAATCGAAAATCGCGAGATCGGGAGTCCTGGCGACAAGGGATCGAGATTTTCCTGGGTGGAAACCCTGGAGCAGTTGTGGATCGTCCGATTTAAGGAGGTGACGTGTTGAGAGATTACCCGTTTCGGGAAAATCGGGGATCGAGGATTCGAGAGTTCCGCTGACGAAAACTCGGGCTCTTGCCTTGACAAATCCCGATCCATAATGTCGAGACAATAGCATGTGGCTAAGTCCCGATGGACGGACAAGATTCCTTCGGGAAATCTCAGGGTCCGTAATGACCGTCCGATGTGAGGAAGAGATGCCAGTTTTACGCCGGGGCGTGAGCGCGCATTAGGGTAAGTAGTGAACAGATCTGGATGGCCAGAGTCCACCCGCCCAGATCTACGACTGAGGATGCATTTCGGAGCCCCCTTGCCATTCTACCTTTATTGGGGGGGGGGGGGGGG
>ML778478.1:1593595-1627083 GCA_009831015.1 Picea engelmannii | reverse complement strand
TAACTCATCATGATCAACGATGCTCAGGTGGATTCTGGAGCCCCCTTGCCATTCTGCCTTTAAAGGGGGGGGGGGGTCCGGAATAGTGTGGCGTGTGAAGTGGGGCCCCTCCTGTCATGACGACTACCGTGTCGCGGTTCCCTCTCTGCCACCTGTATTCCACTTAACCGTGCAACGGGGCCGTTTCTCATTGTCTGTTCTCTGGCCATGTTGGGATTCGTTCCTATTAGCCATTTACTAACCCTGTAGGGGTTCGTCCCCATTGGCCGATCGCTAGCCCTGTCGGGTTTCGGTGGTTGCCAAGTCAAACGACTCGACATCACTGTAGCGTCGAGGCGCGAAATATGAAAGAGGTATTGCATTTATTCAGACTGTGATCATGACCCGCGAACACATGGGAGCGGGGAGGGAGAAAGAGCCAGCTTACACTGGTCCTCCATGGATGTTTAGGGCTTCTGATTCGGCAGAAGACCAAAAAAATCCGATTTAGGTAATGGGTATGTGAGACTTGGGGGTTGGGTACATTACATTATAGTTTCAGAGGAAATTTTTGGGTTTGTTGGTAACTAGGTACATTACATTGTGGTATTAGAGTTGCGTTGGGATGATTTTGTGATGTTATCAATAGAGTTTTTAAGTGAAGGTGCCCAGGTGGTGGTCTTGGGTACGTTACATTCATTGCGGAAAGGATTTGGGAGGGGGTGAGGATTCAAGGGACCCACCCTTGATGTCTAATAAGTTATGGAATGACGAAGTCATGGGATAGGGAGAGAGGCAGCTTGCTCATTGACTTTTAGAGTCCCCAATTTTTCTCGAATAGCTAGGTTTTCCTGATGATCCACATCCTTATTATTGAGCCTGAGAATATGAAGGGGTTCAAGACTTGGGAAGGATTGCATCTCTAAGTGAATACGCCGGAATATAGCTCTGAGGCGACCATTACAGGGTGGGGTTCTTAGTCGGGCGTGATTAATAGTGGATTTTGAATTGCCAACTAGAGTGATAGATTGAATACTAGGTGCCTTAGCCAATTGTAGACCCTGGAGGAGAGCATAAGACTGGACCTGATTGTTGGTAGCGTGTCCTATGTTCTAGTAGTAAGATAGCTCCTCTTTTCCCCCAAGGCGAAAAATAACCTTGCCTGCTCCTATCACCCCAAAATCTCATCATTGATTCCAACATATGTTAAAAGGCCGAGTTTACTTTGATATAGATATGTTTTAATGTAAGTGCCCAAAGAATTTTCAATATCCTAAAGAAATTTTAAATGCCAAAAATGAAGGGGTAGATTTGGGAGCCGAATCCAAACTAGAACCTTTGTTATAGATATAGTGGGAGTATCGAAATCTAGAAACTAAGGGGTAACAAAAAGTCTCACTCTACCCCCAAACCAAGGACCCTCCTCTAAAACTTTTTGATAATCAATTGTAGTTTCAAAATTGACATTAAAGCATCCCTTTGAGTAGAGATAAACCTCAAAAATCTTTGTCCAAGTTGAAGAAATCCATTGGTACAACTCTGAAGTAGAAGGCCATAAACCATTGAATCTACAAATTACAGTTGAAGATTGGTAAAAGAAAAAAACATGTAATCTTAGGCTCTAAGACCTCCAATTTAAGAACCTTATTGAATGGATCCACAATATACATAGTATATATAGTAGGGTTTAAAGACGTTGAATTAGATGATTTATTCCAAACAACATCCTCCACGCAAATGCAATATTATGTAAACTAACCTCATTCTTTATCTTTTAATGATTTAACTAATACTTCAAATCTTTATGCCAACCCTTGAGGTGATTTTGACGACAATTTTAACAAATAGATCAAGATATTGCTTTCAACTTTATTTTTTGACAAACTTTTCTTAAAAATTTATAAATGATCACTCAAATCACTATGTGATTATAAGGTGAATGCTCCAACTAGACAAGAGGTTAAACTACAACCAAGGGTAGTATCTAGTCTCATATATTGGATTGCAGCTAGATGCTACTAGAAAACACATGACCCTACTGAAGGTAGCCTCATCGATGACGACAAAGGATATTAGATTTCTTACATATGTTATTTACGCTGAAACTGCCTTTTGGTTATAAAGTAATACCTAACACTACTTCTAATTGGCTAAGAGCTTGTTTTCCTTGGACGTAAAGAAACAAGTTAACTACCCAAAATGCAAAGGCATCTAGAAGGAGTAAAACTCTGCCCCCCTTACATATCACGAGTGGGTTATCTTAGGTGGTATGATTTTCCTTAAATAATAACGATGGGTCAACGTGCATTCACAAATAGTTCCCAATAATAACTATCCTCACAATCAATTGAAAATTAAATTATGATAATTTTTACAACCTTAACCAAAAAAAAATACTTAATAAAAATGTGAATATTAAATTTCCCTTCAAATTGTAATTAACCCACGTAAAAAATATAATATATATTTTTTTATTATCTTAAAAATATGGAATGTGGGCCTCTAATAATAATTCATAAGCCTTCCACATTAAGGCTGCAACAAAGCTTGTAATCATAGGAAATCCCCCACTACAAGGTTGAGTCAAACTCAAATTCAATGTACCGTCAAAGGCAATCTTCGCCAACTTAGGACAAGGGTTTTGTTTTACGAATAAAAATAAACACGTTAAGGGCAAGAGTTTTGTTTTATGAATGTAAAAAAAATGTAAGAGTTTTGTTTTATGAATAAATATAAGCATGTTATTAAGGTTGGAATTTTAAAAACATTTTACCTGTTAAAAATGATACTTTTAACATTGTAATTATATGTATTTAACAAGTTGTTTATTTTTAATGGGTTGTTATAAATATTGATTATATTTGATGGGTAAAATGGTTTCTAACAATTTATTGTCTATTAAATTCTAACACTACATATTATAATTATGCATTACAAATTTTTAGATAATACAACAAATAACCAAGTAGAGTTTGAAGTCATGGTGATGGGCATAGTAAAAGTCTTAAAAATGCATCTTAAGGGGGCATCTTGGAATGGGATTAAAAGCTTATCATAACTATCTTCATGGCAAATCTCTCTCCCTTGAGTTGAATGATGAGCACAATTACATGGATTTACTAGATTATGGATTGCATTTAAAAATATAAGATTAAACATACAAAAATATCAATTAATCAAATTAAATTGGTTAGCATATCATGTCATTTTCTCTTAGACAACTCATTTCTTTCTTTAGGATAAGGGAATGAAAAATAGGGATGACTAAGAATCTAAGTTAAGGGAGGCCTTTCGCCCCTTAATCCTTAATCCATCAAACCATTCCATTATGAGGTTAAATGGGGCATCAATGGATAGTTCTTAACTATACTACTCTAGTCGACCTTATATCCTCCACTATGGGCCCGATCAAGTGGTATCCAACTTTCTTGGTTTTCCTTTTATTCCGCTATCATAGAGAAGTACCAAGTCTCCAATACTTATCTCTTTTTTCTTTATATTTTGGTCATGCCATGCTTTTTGTTGCCATTTTTGAACTTCTTGACGATGGAGTGCAACCATGCATTCTTCCTCGAACTTGTTTAATTGATGTAGTCAATTTTATTGGGCTTTATTTGAGTCAAACCATAGTACGGAAGCCAATATTTATGCATTTTCTCTGAAATGTAGAGGAACTATAGCTTCTTGCCCATATACAAGTTTGAAGGGTGTTTGGCCAATTAATCTCTTGTACACAATCTAGTATGCCCATAAAACAATAGGTACCTTGTCATCCCAATCGTCTATGTTGACCCCACATACTTTTGTGAGTCCTTTACATAAGGTTTTATTGAAGGACTCGACTACCCCTTTTGTTTGGAGATGATATGGAGATGGCTTCCTGTGGTCAATTAGGAACTCTTCCATTAATATCCTTATGGTACCATTTACAAAATGGGTTCCTTGGTCGCTTATTAGTGTTAATGGGCATCCAAATATCATGATAATATTTCATAAATGAACTTGGCTACAACTTGTTTTGTACATGTCTCGACCGGTTCTACTTCAACTCACTGAGTGAGGTATTCAACTATAGTTATGATGTACCAAGCTCCTATCCTTTTGCCCCCTTTTGGAAAAGGCCCAAGAAATTCAATAGCCTAGATTTCAAATGGGAGGCTTGGGTTGATTGAATGTAATGTCATCTCATCTACAGTGGTCAACCCATCTTATGGCATTTGTCACACTTGTTGACCTTTTCTTTACAATTTTTGTACAGTTGAGGCCATCATAATCCAACTTGTAGTATTCTTTTGGCCATGGTGTATGCATGGAAATTCCCTCCAACTAGACCAACATGTGCCTCTTCAACTATACCATCCCTTTCATGCTCTAAGACACATCTCCCTAGTACATCATTTGGTCATAACTTGTACAAATATCCATTCATAAGTGTAAAAGGAGAAACTTTCATTCCATCTACCTTCTTATTCTTTGTTGGGAGACTTTATGATGCCTTTCCTTCTTCAGAAATTGAACAATCTCTGTCATTTCTTTGGGTGTTGCCTCAACTCTAAACAAATGAACAT
This sequence comes from Picea engelmannii, assembly GCA_009831015.1. NCBI lineage: Eukaryota > Viridiplantae > Streptophyta > Pinopsida > Pinales > Pinaceae > Picea > Picea engelmannii. The sequence goes on along the minus strand of ML778478.1, from coordinate 1,622,536 downwards.
ATGGAATACTAATCATGTAAATCCCTTTTGCTTCCTCTCCTATCTCCACCCTTCACAAGTGATTTGGCCCAACATTGTTCTTCCTTGGACAAACAATCACCTCAAATTTGAACTCTTGGAATAATAAAAGCCATCTTTAGTCTCTCCTGGTGTATTGGTTTGTTGACCAAATATTCATCATTCATCACTCATTGATCATTGTAAAATATTAAAACGTTGGCCAACAAGTAATGTTTGAACTTTTGCAAGGCAAAAATCATTCCGAGGCCCTCTCATTTTGTCGTCGAATAATTTCTTTCTGCCTTATTTAGTTTTCAACTAGCATACACATTGGGGTGATCAACTATCTCATCTCTACATTGGGAAATAATCACTCTAATTGCAACATTGGATGTATCGACATGCATGTGCTAACTTTTTAACTAGTCGAGAAATCTTAATATGGGAGCTTCAACCAACTTTCTTTTTAACATCTCAAATGACTAGTTGCAATTTTCACTCCATGTGAATTCTACATTGTTCTTGAGTAGCTCAACCATGGGAAACGTGATATCTGAATAATATCTTATGAATTTGCGGTAGTAACCCATATGTCCCAAAAATATTTTGATCTGTTTGGCATTAACAAGTGGCTTTAAGTCAAGAATTACTTTAATTTTTTCCATGTCAAGTTTGATTCCATCTCTACAGACAACATAACCTAACGATATAATATCGATGGGTGTTGCAAATATACATTTATTTATATTTAGGGAAAGATGTATTTGATGACATATTTCCAACATCATTCTTAACCAATGTATGTGATTTTTTAGTAAACCATATATGGTCTAGTCATCGAAGTAGATTGCCATGGTTTTTTTATATATACTCCTTAAATGCCTTAACTATTATCCCGGAGAAGACAACATGTGAATTTTTCAGTCTTGTTATCGCATGGATTGTAGCCTTTAATCGAGGGAAATCAAGCAAGAATCCTTGTTGTCCCAAATTGCAGCAATATAGAAATATATAGATCAACAATGAATGATGTTAACAACTGCAATTTTAACCATCCAAAATCTAATACAAGATATCAGAAATAAAGCTAGCAATGACTAGTCAAACTTCCAATCATTAAAGCAAGACTTTAGTGGTGATTAGGGGGTTGTTATGTGATGTTATCAATAAGTTTTTATAACATCATAATGGCTATAGAAAACAATTTCTACAACAACAACTTCTAGCCACCAAAATCAACAAACAATCTACCCAAAAGATAGCCAATAACAAGTAGTTTAATGATGGCAGCTTGCAAGTGAATTTTAGTAGTAGAATAGTGAGCAATAGATGAAGAAAATATGATTTTTCAGAAGCTCTAATGGTTGTAGCATTAATTTGTAATAACAAAGATAATTACTATGCAAATCAAGATGCCCATAGGGCACAAGAAGGCTTATAGCATGTAGAATCAAATTCAACTTAGACAATTGCAATATCTCAATATTTCACGTATACCAATGCAACAATATTATATCTCCAATGCAAGTAGATTAGTGCCTTATTAAATGGTTTAATGGAGTATATTGTGTAAGATCTAGGGTTTGTTACTTCTCTAGGGGTGTAAGCCCTTTTACTCCTTAGAGCAAACAAAACCTAGCAAGGTAAATCTACAAGGGTGTAAGCCCTTTTACTCCTTGTAGAAACTTTTACAAAGTAGTTTATTCAATGATAACAAAGTAGATCTTGATGGAGGGTGTATTCCCTTATAATCCTCCAAGGGTTTAGACAAATTTAGCTTGAAACAAAAGAAAAAAACACAATAAATGCATAAATTCCTTACCACTTCCAAGAAAAGCATGAAGCAACTCTTCCTTATCAAGAATATTCCACCAACATACCCAAAATAAAGAATACAAGCGACAACACTTAGATTTTCTTCACCAAAATACAAGAAATATCATCCACAATGCACCAAGAGAGAGAGATAGAGAAAAATGCCCAAATAGGGCGAAAAGTTCAGCCAATGTTATGTAATTCTCAAGTGAGTGTTATGTCCAAATGAAATGAAAGTGACCTTTATTTATACAAGATCACTAAAAGCCAATGATGTCTCAAGGCCCTCGGGCTGGAGACATGGAGTACTGAGAGGTAGAAGAGCAGGAAAAAGCTCCTATCTCACAACATGTCACCATTTGATCGATGCTAACAATGTTCACCACACTAGCTTGGTGCACAGAGGACAACATGTCTTACTCCATGAGGTAACAAGTCTAGTTTTGTGGTAAGTGTCATTCTAATAAATGAAGCATTTGAACATGTTGCAAAGGGTATTTTCTTGATTTTGAAAACATTTTCTTGGAAATTATACCTATTGCCTCATTTCACCTTGGTGGTTGGCATGTTGTCCTAGTAAAGTGGGTCACCCTCGCGAATAGGGTTGCTACTGGGAGGTATCCTTGAAGATTCATCATACCATCCCATCCATACTTGCCACTTTCCACATTTCTTACCCTTTTTGTTTCCTCATATTCTAGTTTTTTGGACTTGTTGACCCAAGAAGGGCTTATACCTCATTTCATGGGAAGAGGGGTTGACGGCCCATAGGTAGATTATAGCTACTATAAAAGAATAAGAAACTAATGTTGAAAAGAAAGTGAACACAAAAAATGAGGACCATCAAAAGTCGGTCCAAACTTGAGCTCTACCTACTTAGTGCCCGCCCCTGTCCCAAATTGCAAATGCTAAATATTGAAACCTTATAAAGGAAACTAGCGAATTACAAATAAATGAAAGCAATGATTTGAAAGATGGCTAAAAAGGGATCTGGGAAAAATAACACCTAAATAGTTGCTAACTCAAGAGCAAGCACACCCTCTACAAAGGCGCCCATAAATGAAACAATATGAGCCCTTGTATGTCAAGAAACCCCATGCCTAGAAGTCACACCCCCATCCACCTCATACTCTTTACATGAATTAGAGAGGGTCCTCTTGGGAAACACTCCTTGACTTGGGGAATGATATACCCAATAGGTCACCGTGGCAACCCTCCCATACTTAAATTTGGCAAGTTTTATAAGGCATTTGAGCATTTATTTAATTTTAAAAGGGGATATTTGATGCATGTGTTTGGGTGGTTATTTTATTAGATATGGCTTACTTGGCATGATACTTGTGACTTGTGGACCATTGGAGGGCGAATCTGTTTATCTTTGCAGGGCCTTTCCAAATGAAAGTCTTTTCGTGGAGGCATAAGGTTTCTTGGACCTTCATAGGAGCATGAATCCCACAAGTTGGATGATGTGCCCCCTCTCATTAGACACGTGGAGTGATTTGGATTTATTTTCGGAATGAAATGAAAATAGAGAAATTACAATGAAATACTCATGAAAATTGCCATAAACAGAGAAATACAACAATACTTGATTTCTATTAATGAAAGAATTGTAAAGAGACTGTAAAAATATAGAGTGCAAGACTCGCTAGAATGGTGGCATCTTTATCTCCGAGAAGAGATGTGACGACTACGCTCATTTGCAAGAAGATGATTACAATGAGGCTCTGAAGGCCTTTTTATGATAAACAAGAATTCCAAAACCCTAGACATCCAAAAACCTAATCCTAGGAGATGAAACACCAAAATTCATGTGGGCCTCGTTTGGGTAAGTTAGTACATTAACTTCCCAGGGTCGTAACTTTTGCATACGATCTTTGTTTTAGGAACGTGATAGCCCATTGGAAAGGTCTTTTCAAGAACTACGCATTACAATGAAAACTCTAAATTTGTCTACAATTTGACTGTGGCGAGCCAAAAAAACACTGTTTAGGGGCCCAAAACAGCCTTGGAAGTACAACAAGATGTGTTGACATGAAAACATACAAAATAAGCCAGTTGGATTAGGTGGGAGGCCACAAGTATCCACCTGGAAGATGTGTAGGGCTTCAGACAACCCCATAAGTTTATAACCCACAATTACAAAGAAGTAAAGAAGAACGTGATGTACTAAAAACTGACAAGAGGAGCGAGTTGGAATAGGTGGGTGGCCACCAATATCCTCCTAGATCAATCCTCCCCCTTTAGGAAGCAATGGTCTCCATTGCATTGAGTGCCCAGGGAAGAGGGAAAAGTATTTCCTAAATCTGAAGCTTGGTGAGCTGCGTGCCTTGTTGGAGAAGTTGTGCTTATTGGCTTGTGGGTGACTGTCACAAATAAGTTGTTGGAGGGGTTGAATCTGTTCCACCAACTTGTTGTCTCTGGGTTGGATGGGGTATTGTGTAGGCACCATTTTACGTGAAGAAACAATATCTTATGTCTCTTTGACAATCTGTTTTTGTTGGATAGAAGGTGTTGAGGCTGCAATGGTTGTAAAGGTCTTATGTACCTCCTTTGAACAAACTATGAAGAGCATGAATTTTGCAGTATGAGATATTACCTTGCGATGTTGTTTTGGTGGAGCAATAGTTGGAACTACCTATGGTATCCTGTAGAGTTGACCTCCTAGAGTAATAATGAAACTACAGGGTCTAGACTCATAGGCATCATGACGTTTCCACATATATGGTTGGCCCAAAACAACATCACATACATTAAGAGGGGAAATATCACACACTTCCTCATCCTTGAAGGGATGGATGCCATATGATAGGCGACACTGTTGGCTGACATGAAGATCTCGTCCCTGGTGAAGCCACCCGATGTTGTATGGTTTTGGGTGTGGTGTTGTCAACAACCCAACTGTTTGATGACCTTAGCTGAGATGAGGTTATTCTAGTTGTCGTTATCAACAATGAAATGCAATGGGGTCCCCTTCACCCACATCTGTGAATGGAAGAGGCACTCCCCCTCTTCAGGATCTACTAGTTCTTCTAGCTGAATTGTTGTGGTCACGATAGTAGCAGTGGGGTCTGCATCAATGATCTATCTGTTATCAATATTTTCTGGATCGGATTATGAATCTAGGTTTGGCTTCGTGTCTTTGACCTCGTCCACCAATGACTGTTTCAAGCGACATTCATCGGTGTTGTGCCAAGGGATTTTGTGGAAGTCACACCACTTCCCAATGTCATTCTTCGTCTTTACTTTACCCCTTTTGTCCCGTGTCTTGGACTAGTTGTCTAGAGGTTGTTGGTTAGGGTCGTCTTTACCATGCTTTGGTTGTAGCATATTTGCAAACCCGAATTCCCATTTGTTCTAGTGCCTAAATTTCTGCTCGATTTTGACAACATATCGATAAGCAACTCCCAATGATGAAATGTTTAGGAAATTCATTTCGGTTTGGATGTACCTATGTAGAGCCCCATGGTATTTCAGAACCATATGTCGCTTAGAGTCTTTGATAACTAGCTTGGTGCACAAGGTATGGAAAAATTTGTGAACTCCGACACTGTTTGGCTCTTCTCTTGCCACAATGTGGTCCATCCAATGTACTAGTCTTCATAGTTATCAACATCATAGTACTGTTCTTTGACCTCATCCACAAAAAAATCCCAAGTGGGCTTGACTCCATATATTCCAGATTCCTATGTGGAACTTTTCTCCTATCAAGTTTCCCACCAATGTTTGACATGGGGGAGAGCCTTGAGGAGTGTGAAAGTGATCTTTTCCCTCTCGGAAAAATTTTGAACAGAGAAATAACCTTCTAATAGATTTAACCATTTTTCTAGAGCATCTGCATCTATATGACCTTCAAATATGGGAATATAAAAATTAACTTGTACCTTGAAGGGAAAGGTTCCTCCAAAATGGTTGTTTGATGAAGATGTGTCTATTTCTATCGATAGTCGTTGAAGAACGTGTGCAAAATTCTCCATCATTTCGTCCCTCTGTCGCGTGAGAGCTTGCTCAAGAAGCATGTTAATAGAATCTTTTGCTCCACAGTCTTTCTTTTCAGCCGCCATCGAGGGTTTCTTGGGTGTGTGAGAGTGATTTTCCTCAAGAGAGACAAACTTGAGACCCAATTGGCTATACTCAGACCTTGTCGGGGACATGCGCTGAAAAACGATCAAGAGCAACCTGCTATGATACCACTGATCCAAATTTATTTTTATAACGAAATGAAAGTGGAGAAATTACAATGAAATACTCATGAAAATTGCCAAAAACAGAGAAATACAACAATACTTGATTTCTATTAATGAAAGAATTGTAAAGAGACTGTAAAAATACAGAGTGCAAGACTCGCTAGAATTGTGGCAGATTTATCTCTGAGAAGAGATGTGACAACTACACTCATTCGTAAGAAGATGATTACAATGAGGCTCTGAAGGCCTTTTTATGATAAACAGGAATTCCAAAACCCTAGACATCCAAAAACCTAACCGTAGGAGATGAAACGCCAAAAGTCATGTGGGCCCCGTTTGGGAAAGTTAGTACTTTAACTTCTCGGGGTCGTAACTTTTTCATACGATCTCCGTTTTGGGCATGTGATAGCCTATTGGAAAGGTATTTTCGAGAGCTACGCATTACGCTATCAAATGCTAACTCCGTCTACATTTTGACTGTGGTGAGCCAATAAAACACTATTTAGGGGCCCAAAAAGACCCTAGAAGTACAACAAGATGTGATGACATGAAAACATACAAAATAAGCCAGTTGGATTAGGTGGGAGGCCACCAGTATCCACCTGGAAGATGTATAGGGCTTTAGATAGCCCTAGAAGTGTAGAACCCACAATTACAAAGAAGTACAAAAGAATGTGTTGTACTAAAAACTGACAAGAGGAGCCTGTTGGAACAGGTGGGTGGCCACTAATATCCACCCGGATCAATCCTCCCCCCTTAGGAAGAAATGGTCTCCATTGCGTTGGGTGCCCAAGGAAGAGGGAAAAGCATTTCCTGAATATGAAGCTTGGTGAGTTGTGTGCCTTTTTTGAGAAGTTGTGCTTCTTGGCTTGTGGGTGACTGTCACAAACCTATTGCTGGAGGGGTTGAATCTATTCCACCAACCTGTTATCTCTGGGTTGGATGTGGCATTGTGTAGGCACCATTTTAGGTGAAGAAACAATATATTTTGTCTCTTCAACAATCTATTTTTGCTGGATAGAAGGTGTTGAGGCTGCAGTGGTTGTAGCAATCTTATGTACCTCCTTCGAAAAAACTGTGAAGAGAATGAATTTTGCAGTATGAGAGATTACCTTGTAGTGTTGTTTTGGTGGAGCAGTAGTCAGAACTACCTCTGGTATCCAGTAGAGCTGACCTCCTAGAATAATAATGACACTACATGGTCTAGACTCATAGATAACATGATGTTTCCACATATATGATTGGCCCAAAACAACATCATAGACATCAAGAGGGGAAATATCACACATTACCTCATCCTTGAAGGGATGGATGCCATAGATGCCATAGGATAGGTAAAATTGTTGGCTAATGCGAAGATCTTATCCTTGGTGAAGCCACCTGATGTTGTATGGCCAACTGTTTGATGACATTAGATGAGATGAGGTTCTTCTGGCTGTCATTATCAACAATGAAATGCAATGGGGTCCCCTTCACCCACATATGTGAATGGAAGAGGCACTCCCCCTCTTTAGGATCTACTAGTTCTTCTATCTGAATTGTTGTAGTTGCGACAATAACAGTGGGGTCTGCATCGATGATCTATCTGTTTTCAATATTTTCTGGATCGGATTCTGAATCCGAGTTCGGCTTTGTGTCTTTGACTTCGACCACCAATGACTGTTTTGAGCAACATTCATAGGTGCTGTTCTAGGGGGTTTTGTGGAAGTCACACCACTTCCCATTGTCATGCTTTGTCTTTACTTTACCCTTTTTGTCCTGTGTCTTGGACTGGTTGTATAGATTTTGTTGGTTAGGTCCATCTTTACCATGCTTTGGTTGTTGCAGATTTGCAGACCCGAATTCCCATTTGTTATGGTGCCTAAATTTCTGCTCGATTTTGACAACATATCGAAAGGCAACTCCCAGTGATGAGATATTTAGGAAATCCATTTCGGTTTGGATGTACCTATGGAGAGCCCCACAATATTTCATAACCAGATGCCGCTCAAAGTCTTTGATACCCATCTTCGTACGCAAGGTATGGAAAATATTTGTGAACTCCGACACTGTTTGGCTCTTCTCTTGCCGCAGTGTGGTCCATCCCAAGTACTAGTCTTCATAGTTATCAACATGATAGTATTGTTCTTTGACCACATCCACAAAAAAAACCAAGTGGGCTCGACCCCATATATTCCAGATTTCTCTGTGGAAATTTTTCCCCAGTAAGTTTCCCACCAATGTTTGACATGGGGGAGAGCCTTGAGGAGTGCAAAGGTGATCTTTTCCTTGTCAGAAAATTTTTGAACAGAGAAATAACCTTCTAATAGATTTAACCATTTTTCTAGGGCATTCGCATCTATTTGACCTTCAAATATGGGAATATCAAAATTAACTTGTACCTTGAAGGGAGAGGTTCCTCCAAAATGTTCGCTTGATGAAGATGCGTCTGTTGCTATCGGAAGGCATTGAAGAATGTGTGCAAAATTATCCATCATCTCGTCCCTCTGTTGCGCAAGATCTTGCTCAAGCAACAGGTTAATATAATCTTCTTCTCCATCGTCTTTCTTTTCTGCCAACGTCGAGGGTTTCTTGGGTGTGCGGGAGTGATTTTCCTCAAGGGAGACAAACTCGAGACCCAACTGACTATACTCAGACCTCATTGGGGACATGCACTGAAAAATGATCAAGAGAAGCCTGGTCTGATACCAATGATCCAAAGTTATTTTTGGAATGAAATGAAAGCAGAGAAATTACAATGAAATACTCATGAAAATTTCCAGAAATAGAGAAATACAATAATACTTGATTTCTATTAATGAAAGAATTGTAAAGAGACTGTAAAAATACAGAGTGCAAGACTCACTAGAATGGTGACAGCTTTATCTATGAGAAGAGATGTGATGGCTACGCTCATTTGCAAGAACATGATTATAATGAGGCTCTGAAGGCCTTTTTATGATAAACATGAATGCCAAAACCCTAGACATCCAAAAACCTAACCCTAGGAGATGAAACGCCAAAAGTCATGTGGGCCCCATTTGGGTAAGTTAGTACATAAACTTCCCTGGGTTGTAACTTTTGCATACGATCTTCATTTTAGGCACGTGATATCCTGTTGGAAAGGTATTTTCGAGAACTACATATTACACCATCAAATCCCGAATCCATCTACAGTTTGACTGTGGCGAGCCAAAAAAACATTGTTTAGGGGCCCAAAACGGCCCTGGAAGTAAAACAAGATGTGCTGACATGAAAACATACAAAATAAGCTAGTTGGATTAGGTGGGAGGCCACTGGTATCCACCTGGAAGATGTGTAGGGCTTCAGATAGCCCCGAAAGTGTAGAACCCACAATTACAAAGAAGTACAAAAGAACGTGTTGTACTAAAAACTGACAAGAGGAGCCAGTTGGAACAGGTGGGTGGCCACCAATATCCACCTGGATCATGGGAGGAAGAACATTTCTTTTGGAGGCACTTGGACACCATGAGATGATCATGTTCCAGCCCCAAGCACCCCAACGTTTTCCTTGGAAGGCCTAAAATGTCACACTTTATGCCCTAGACGTCACATGATGGCTATGGTTTTTGATGGGGTTCTAAAGGTTTATGGTGATGTGGCATGGTTTGATGGAGAGAGAGACACTTGCCATGCATTAGAGCACTTGGTGGCAGGGATTATGGCCTTTGGAGGCCCAACAATCTTCACAAAAGACCTCAATGTCTCTCTTGGAGGCCTAACATCACCCTTTAGGGCATGACATCTCCCTTAAAAGGGGAAATTACTTTATGTATTTATGATTTCAGGTTGTAAAAGACAAATAGGGAAGTCGATCTCTCTAATTTGATGTTGACTTTTGAAAAAGTGGATAAAATTGGTTTTTGGTGATCTTGTATAAATAAACATCACTTTCATTTCATTTGGACATAACTCTCACTTGAGAATTACATTACATTGGCTAAAATTTTCTCCCCATTTGGGAATTTTTCTCTATCTCTCTCTCTTGGTGCATTGGGGATGACCTTTCTTGTTTTTTGGTGAATAGAATCTAGGCATTATCTCTTGGATGCTTTATTCTTGGTATGTTGGTGGAATAATCTTGATAAGGAAGAGTTTCTTCATGCTTTTCTTGGAATTAGTAAGGAATTTCTCCAATTATTGTGTTGTTCTCTTCTTGTTTCAAGCTAAATTTGTCTAAACCCTTGGAGGAGTATAAGGGCATACACCCTCCATCAATATCTACTTTGTTATCATTGAATAAACTACTTTGTAAAGGTTGATACAAGGAGTAAAAGGGATTCCACCCTTGTATATTTACCTTGCTAAGTTTTGTTTTCTCTAGGGAGTAAAAGGGATTACACCCGTATAGAAGTAACAAACCCTAGGTCTTACACAAGAGACTCCATTAACCCAATTGATAAGGCACTAATATACTTGCATTGGAGATATAATATTGTTGCATTGATATACATGAAATATTGAGATATTGCAATTGTCTAAGTTGGATTTGATTCTACATGCTTTAGACCTTATTGTTCCCTAGGGGCGTCTTGATTGGCCAAGTAATTCTCTTTGTTGTTATAAATTAATGCTACAACTATTAGGGCTTCTACAAAACATCATCTCTTCATATTTTTTTTCACTTTTCTACCGCTAAAAGTCACTGGCAAGCTGCCATAATTGTTCTACTAGTTGAATGTTATCTTTTGGTTGGATTGTTTGTTGATTTTGCTGGATAGAAATTGTTGTTGTAGAAATTTTTTTCTACAACCATAAGACTGTTAAAAATCACTATTTATAACACTACTAACGACCCTCTTGTTTCAATCATTGGAAGTTTATCTATTCTCTGCTAGCTTTATTTCCAAGTATCTTACACTTGATTTATATAGATAATTTGAAACTGATATAACCAGTTTACTGCAGAAAATATATTTCCATACTGCTGCAATTTTGGGACAACAAGGTTTCTTGTTGATTCCCCATTGGTTAAAGGATTTGTTTATCATCTATTGTCTTTCTTTGGGTAGGGCTAACATTGTTTTGCAGGCACACAACCTTGGCAAATAATTCATCAACCATCAAGACTCTTTATCAAGCCTTTATCCATTTCCAAATTCGACCTATAGGGGCACTCATTATTCACCATCTCACTTTCCATCTCAGTCCCCCTAGGGTCACCGGGATTCCCCCCTTGTGGTGATTCCATCATCACTAAAGAGAGGGGAGTGTCTATCTAAGGTGACAATGGGTAGGTACTCCTCTAGTTGTCTCACCTTTGAGGTTTGGGCCGATATTTTCCCAAAATACAATCTGTGCGATAACAAGTCCAAAGGGAATCACTCTATATGCAAAGGACTTAAATTCAGACACAAATGTTGTCTTCTCCTAGTCCTCCTTAGCAATTGACACTTTATTGTAGCCTAGAAATCCATCTGTAAAGGAATAGCATTTGTGTCCTACTACTTCATTTATAAATTCATCCTCAAAGGGAGTGGGAAAGGGATCGGTAAGTGTAACTTTATTCAGCCCTCTGAAGTTGACGCAGATTATAAGTTTTTGGGATCATGTTTTTTTGGTTGCACTACCATTGGGATGGCCCATTCCTATTTGTCAATAGGGAAAATAATTCTAGCTGCCAACATTCCTTTGATTTCCTTTTACACAATTTATTTTTATTTGTGTGTCAGTTTGTATGATCTCTACTTTATAGGTTTGACCCCTAGTATTAAGTCTATCTTTACTTCTCCCATCTCCTTGACCAAATATTTCAAATATTTATAATATCTGATGAACATATCTTTGTACTCTTTTAGTAGGTCAACTACTTCAATTGTTTGTGTTTTCATCCAAAAGTCACATATCCTAGCCATTTTAGGTTGATTATCATTCAAAATATCAACTTCTATATATTTTATCTCGACATCCATCCACTCAGGTGCCTAATCCAGTTTCATTTCTCCTTCATGAACTTTATTATAAGCCAAAGGGAAGTCAACTTTCTCTTATTCTTCATGGTCTACTTGTTTGGACACTTCTAAGACATATTTCACTTGTTTCATTACTTCTGGATGATCTTTCCTCCATCTAAATATTTTTCCTGTAAAACATTTGTTTTCCATGTTGATGCACCACATGATTTGACTGCTTTTCTCGTGGCATGATACTTAATTGAAAGTTAAGTATTATCCTATGTTGACTAACAAGTTTCCCTTCTCTTGCATGATTTTTTTACTTGGTTTCTCGATGTAATCTCTAATCTCTTGAACTGCCTCTTTTAGGTTGGATTCCACTAGATCAACAAAGGAAAAGTCTTTGATAATTTTTTCTTTAACTCTTTCCATGTACACATATCTCCCCTTGCTTCTTTAATTTTAAATCATTTACATGGTAGTTTGTTCAATGTGTTTGGGAACATATGTGGCCAAAGTTGTTCATCTCAATACCTGATTCTCATCCATTATATTTCACAATCCTCAAATGTGAGTCATGGGGTTGAACTTGAGCTTGAATTTGACTATATTGGCCACAAATATAAGCTTTTCCTCTACAAATTGTTTAACAAAATAAGTTGTTACCATGGTCCATGTCTATAATCGAGGTGTGTGTGTATCCCACTAGTGGGCATCTTGTCCTGTGAATGACTACACCAAGCAATATAGTTGACCTTTCTTTCCAACCAACTTTGACACCTTGTAAACATAGACCGTAGGAGATTCACATTCTTTAAATCACAATGGCGGAATTGTGGTCATTTTTGTGTCCATAGGTATTAGACTTCGATTCTATCTAATTTTATTTTCATAGACAATATGCACAACTTTAATTGGAAAGAAAGATCAGAAGCTATCTTTTGGTATGTCTTTGACCATTGAGCATTCTCTTGTTTTCGACTCATAATTATTGATTTACCACTCGTACAACTTTGTATCATAGTTTTGACCTATGGACAAAGGGGAACCATGCAACATTTCTCCTTTGGAATTTGGCTCCACATCATCTTCGTCTCCTTTTATGACTCGATAAATTTTGCAAACATCCATTTCCTTTTCCTAAGCTCCCATCCATGGTTTCCCTTCCCTTAGGCCCAAGAATATAATAATCTTTCTTTTTTCCCCTTTATATTTATTTTTATCCTCTTCAAGGGATATTTTTGCTTTCATTTTTTGACCCCAAGGTCAACCGACCAATGTTAAGTATGTGGGGATAACTTTGAATAAATTAATCACTTTAAAATCGAATGCTATTTGCATCCCCATGAGTATTGTTTTTGTGCCTTTTAAGGTGCCAATTGGTTTGACAAATCTTTGATCTGTTAATTTCAAGAAGTTTTTGGATCTGACTAAGTCAGGTCTACCCATCTTAATCATGGTTTCTTTTAGGATAATATTAACCTGAAATCCAAAGTTGACCAGGACCTATTGAATCATAAACTCTTCGACTTCTAGGTCTACTTAAAGATCACAATCATCATAGAGTCTTTCTTGTTGAGTTCATTAACACGGATATTTACATGGTTTTTGCTCCTCTTTGTATTCTTTAAGAATATTTAATAATTCCAATAGTATGACGATTGATTCTCCTTTATTGAGGAGATTGAGGATCTCATCTAGGAATTTGTCCTTCTTTCCTTCTTGGTACATCTTAAGTCAATGTTCTTTTTGATTTTATTCCTCCTCTATATCATCAAACAACACGACAACTTCTCTCATAACTTGCCTTTCTGTTTTAGGGTTTGGATACCTCTTATCTTTTCATACATGCTTTATTTGGTGTATTTTATTCAATGGTACAATGCCTTATTGTCCTTCTCCAAATATAGTAATCACATTTAAGTTCTTGGAGTTCAATACCTTGTGCTTTGGTACACTCTGCATGAGATTAATAGTTCTTCTGTTTCTTATATTTTCTAGTGTAATACAACAATCTTCCAAGGAGTGACTATGGACTCCACATATGGTATCGTATTTGAGGTTAGTATTGTCCTTTAATGGAAATTATGGACCGATGTGGTCTTCTTTAAGGAAAATAAAGGAATATTTATTTTCAATTATTCCTCAATCATGTCCTCTGTGATTTCCATAATGGCCACAATAACCTCCTCGATATCCACCTTGTTGTTGATACCCTCCATCACCTCCTATGCCTAGTTGAAGTTGGTTTGGTTATGTCACTTGTGTATGATAGACCATTTGGTAATTAGATCTAGTTTGACCATTGTGTTGTCATTCAGTTGTATTATGTGTTGGTTCTTCACAAATGGTGCACCATTTGGGTTTAGTATTTTCAAATTGTCCGGGTAGTCTTTTGTTTTGTGCTTTGTGATCATCTTACAAATCTTGTAGTAATATTCAATTTGGACTAGGATGGCATCTGAATCTCTATCATTTTCATTGTGCTATTTGCAATAATATTTAGTGTGTCATTCATTAATGTAGAAGGTGCACCACAACTCGCTTTTCCTCAAGGCAAGATCTCGCAACAACTTTTGCATCATCTCTAGTTACTCTTCAACTTTCTTGTCCAAGGAGGGTGTTGTCCAATCATCATCAGATTATATCTATTGTGATTTATTAAGGGCATATTCACATGGTTGTATTTTGTGCATCCTTGGTGGTGCCCTAATTCTTTGAAGTAATCCCACAGTAAACCATTGTACGAGTAATTCTTTGTCAATGGGGTATGAGATATGGATAAGGGGATCCTTAAACCAATTGTCATATTCTTGTACTGATTTTCCTAGCATTTGTTTGATTTATTTAAATCTTTTAGTTGTCAAGTGCTTGTTGTCTTACATTTTGAAAAGCAATGGAAAATTCATTTGAATTTATGCTTTCAATCTTGTTTGATTATCTATGAAATTCATAAACCCTGTTATGGATCTTTTTCTTAGAGCCCCAACAAATTGTGCCATTTTCTATGTTTCATATATGACATACATAGAATGCTAATAATTTTCACAGATTAACTAGTGTCTTTTGGGACCTTCATCTCCTTCATAAAGAGGCTGGTGATTGTGTGTCATTTTGCTTATTTTTTAGGGTTTCAATTGCAATTGTGGAGGCGCCGATGGGGTTGAATGCTCCAATTTTTCAACTGGATTCATCAAACGATTGTTCTTATTTTCTTTGAATGATACTTTTTCAACTTGTTGTCATGCTTCCTCTGTATTGCAAGCTTGGTCTTTATATTATATGAAAAATATTCTTTTTGGCCGCATCTCTTTGTCACAACCCTCAGTGGATAGTGTTTGTTTTCCTTCAATGATTACATTTAGCAGGGGGGTACGACTGTGACATCCTCAATTCCAATAAGTATGTCATTGTCACCCTCTTTGGTTATGAAATTTGTCAAATTTCCTTCTATTTGTGGCATCTAGATTGATAGTCTAACGATAACTCTTCCTTGTTCATCTAGTTTAATCCACACCGAAGAAAGACTAGGTTCTGCATGCAAGCGATGCTAGAGGATTTATCTAACAGTGGGACTTGATTAATTTGAGTATGGTATTATATGCATTGTTGGACCCAACTCCTTAACTTCCATACTTTCACTATTCTCTAACAGTTGAAGGGTTCCAAATCCAACCTCTACCAACTATAGATCTTCACCTGACTCATGAATCGTCAGGGCTACTTCCACATCCACATCTATTCAATCATCATCAAACTCATGTAGGATTAATGCTCTAGTGAATCACCATTCTCAAGGACCTCTTTCTCTTTTGATTCAATGAAGGTTTGTGGCATCACATATTTTGGCCCTTATTTTCTATTGGTTGTCCAGTTCAATTTTTTGTAGATCGACCGTGCATTTATGGTGCTGCATTCTTTTGGAAATTCTTTTCTTTATTTCTTCTTCCAACATATATTATCTTTGTTTTTTAGTCGATGCTTGCATCCTCCCGTTCTTTGACATGCTTGTCAAGTCTTATTCAATGTAAGTTAACTAGGGTTTTACTTCACTCGATACATCTCATGATCGCCTACCCCCCCATCACCGACCCCACATTTAATCTTGGTAAACAATGGAAATACTTGCAGTTATCTTCATTTTTGTAGAAAATAATCCCACTCTCCCTAGTTCTTTTTGCAGTTAGAGTTTAGAAAATGCTCCCACTATTCTTACTTATTTTTCCAGTTGAAGTTTAATGGTGTTCTCAGAGGAGGTCATGGTTCAACAATATGGTTGGCGCACTTATCAATCAAAACTTGTGCAATAGTGTTGATACCATGCAAATAAAATTGTCATCTAATTCATCGTAAAACCATCTATTTACACAATCCAAAGACACAAGTTCTTATGTTACTTGTGCTTGGAAAAATTCTTCTACAATTTGCTCAACCCACTTGTAGAGGTTCATTTGACCAGTGTTAATTAATTTTGATAATAATTCCTTGTACTTCATTATATTATTCATGTGCAACTTTATCAATGTATTTATTTATCTCCTCTGATATTGCTTCTATGAATTTCTCATGAGTTTCAGTTAAAAAATGCGCCCTTGCTTGTGCAATTGTTAGTCGATTTCTTCTAGTGTAGTTTTTCAAGTAATTTTCTAACTTCTTATTCCAACACCCACAAATCTCCTCCACAGTCAACATATATGTATGCATGAAACTACTATGCAGGCCCAGATCGTGTACTACTGGAAACAAAACCAATGTTGTAATCTAAGATATTACATAATATAAGTTACGAGTAGTGCAGTTACACAACTATAATATACAACAAGCATTTTACAAGTAATATGAAAGCATGCATACATAGAAGGAGGAAAATGAGAAAAGTAGTAGTGGAACCAACAACAAGTAGTCTATTATTATATCAGATCAATAACCACCAAATACATCATGGGTTCACATATATTTATACATTTGTATCAATGGAAGGTAGTTACAACTGCCATAACTACCTTGGTCGGTCGACCTATCCCAACAGTCAACCGACCCAACTATCTAGTCAACTTATCTTTGCAATCAACTGATTCATTACAATTGGTCGACTTACTGACCTAGTCAACAAGGCCCTCTGACAAATATATTACCCTCCAACAACTTAGATACATGGTCATTCAAAGCATGAATCGAGGAAGCTCAATGCTAATGAAAGAATTGAAGTTACTGAGGTGATCCTGAAAAGTTGCATAATATTCTAGCCAAGTAAGCATAAAGGTTAAGGTGTGTTTGTGATGAGCTAGCTGACCAAAAAATCAATGTAGAATTGAGATTGGTTAGTCTTAGGCCTAGGGTGGAAAGTGTGGTTAATATAGATGGAGGGATGTTAGGTGAAATATTCACCCAACTTAGGTTATATAAATCAATAATGATCAATTTGAATATTAATTAAATTTATTTTGGTCATAAAAATAAATTTCAAGAGAGAGAAAAGAGAAGAGAGAAGAGAGAGAGAAAGACAAGAATCACTTGGGAGACCAAGGGTCACTTGGGAGGTGAAGAGTCATGTGGAAGGTCAAGAGTCACCCTATATTGTATAATTGAAACTCTTGCACTCATTATTAAGGTTTCAATTTCTTTGCTATGTAAGCTATCTTCTACGTGAATAAAGAGGCTATGGTTAGATAATGCTTTTATACTCGTGTGAAGTTTTCGATCCTTGTAGACTATTCTCATCATTCACAATCTTTCTTGGTGCCTGAAGGTATGGATTTGGTGTCTTATAGACTTTCTCTTGCTCACTATATTTGTTCTTACTTAGCATATTCTTTGCTAATAGGTTGGATGTAACTCTTAGTGGTGTGTAAGCTATCTTCAATCCTTAGATAAATCTTTGGGTTTCATGTAGATGGTATATGGTAAACTATTATCCTTATCCTGTGTGCTTCTCCATTTGATTTATGTCCAACATTTTTTATGTGAAACAAGTGTTCTCTCAATGATGTGTAGGCTATCCTCCATTCTCAAAGGGTACCTTGGGGTTGGTACCAACAGTAGTTTGTGGATTATTTTCCCTACACTTTATACATCTC
The DNA here is from genome assembly GCA_009831015.1 of Picea engelmannii. Taxonomy (NCBI): domain Eukaryota; kingdom Viridiplantae; phylum Streptophyta; class Pinopsida; order Pinales; family Pinaceae; genus Picea; species Picea engelmannii. The sequence goes on along the minus strand of ML778478.1, from coordinate 1,604,563 downwards.
CTTTGTTTCATGTCAAACTAATTCTTTAGTGTGCTCTTGCGGGATTAGATTAGGTTGCATTTCATTTGCATTTTGCATTGCATAGTAGATACATTTCATTTGTTTCATAAAATAACGAAAATGGTAAGCAAGTAGCTTTGAAAAACTAACAACAAGTTGGGTCAAAGGGTTCATTATTTCAATAGAGGAAGGTCTAGTTGGCCCCTTTCATTAGGTGAACCTATGATGTTGAATTGAGTCAATTTCCCACATCAACAAGTTACGAGAGAACTAATAAACCAACGAGTGGATAGTGGATCATAGATCTCATGAAATGGTTGTTCAATGTTTAAAACTTTCATAACCAAAGAAAGATGTGTATTTATCCTAGACATACTCCTTGGTTTTTACTATTTATTTTAGAGCTACGCACATTCATATAGGAGTCCTTAGTTAACAAAGAAATAAGCCCGGTGACTTGCTTCAAACTAAATAATGAGGCACTCACTAGCTTTTTCACTTTTCAATTGAGAGTTGCACTTTCCCTTCACGATCGAGACTAAACTTCAAGGCGCAAAATTAAAAGGCATCCTTAACACAATTATAGGTTGAAGTAGTTGGATGGGGTAACAACAAAGTCAATAATTGACTTTGTTGTTACCCCTTCAAATTGCTTAAACCTACAATCGATTTATGTTCGAAGAAAATTAAATAACAAAAAGATGAAACACTAATTCTACACTACAACTTTCATGACCATTCAACCCTAATTGGTTTCACTAAAGAAAAATTTAGGGATTTAAAAGGTTGCAAAGAATCCCTCTTCATGTTGCAAAGAATTCTCAACATCCATCTTTTCTTAATACCTTATAGAGCACTCTACCCCTCTCTAAAAACATAGACTAGATGAGAAAAGAGGCTCATGTTCCTGTGAGTCCATTTCTTAATCGCTTCATCAAAAACTTTGGTAGGAACTATGACAAATGAAGCGATGAAGACCAACTTTATTATGACACTTCAATCTAGTCATGCAAATACCCAATTTCAATGCACTATATCTTGAATACTTTCAAGTAGGGACTATGACAAATGAAGCGACGAAGACCAACTTTATTATGACACTTCAATCTAGTCATGCAAATACCCAATTTCAATGCACTCTATCTCGAATACTTTCAGGTGAACACGTGTATAGAGTAGTGAACACGGGTTCTTGTAATAATCCCTCTTTAAATATTCTTATTCCCTTTCATTTAACAATAAACCAATGTTACTCGTGAACGTAAATGTTTTCCATTAGGAAACAAGTGTTGCATGGCAGCGTAGTCCCTGCCTCAAAGTTATTTTACTCAGAAAAATTAAAAGTTAATTTGTTGAGTTAATTAAAATTTAATTTACCTGGAAAGATTATCCTCAGCTTATAGTTGCAGAACAAGTTATCCTCAACTTAATTGTATCATGGACAAGTGTAAAATATGCTCAGATGTATTAATTTAATACCATTTAAACTAAATAGTTCAAATTCCTTTGTGGCAATGCCATAGACAAAGAATACATCGCCACAACCAAATTCTATCAATGCTTTCTTTTTATTTACTTTTCAACATTGTAGTTTCTCTTAATATTGTTCATGTTATGCTATTTTTACTGATTAAATATATTTAAAAAATGAATATTTATTAACATTAATATATCACGAACAAGTGCAAATTTAATTTACGATTGAAGATTATCCTCATCTTATAGTTGTAGAACAAGATTATCCTCAGCTTAATTGTATCATGGACAAGTGCAAACTATGCTCAGATGTATTAATTTAATACCATTTAAACTAAATAGTTCAAATTCGTTTGTGGCAATGCCATAGCCAAAGAATACATCGCCACAACCAAATTCTTACTTTTCAACATTGTAATTTCTCTTAATCTTGTTCATGTTCTGCTATTTTTACTAATTAAATATATTTGAAAAATGAATATTTATTACAAATAATCATCCCTTTAATAAAAATAAAAATAAAAATAAATGGAATATTTATTATTAGCGAGAGTTATTTCTATTTTGATGCTTTTTGAGGGACAAACAGATATATATATATATATATATATTTCCCCTCTGTAAATTCTAACCTTGTACAATATCCACTGCAAACATATATTCAGAAAAAGAAAATAAAAGATACAATGGCAAATACAAACATTACACAAAGATTTTTCCCCTAGAAACCCAAACCGGGAAAACCAACATATTCTATATTATTCATTGTGATACATTGTTTACAATACAATATACATATAGGAGCCAGCGACATCCAAAAACCTAACCCAATGACCCAGATTAGTCCAAAACCTTAATTCCTTAACCGGAAATAGAAAATCATCGGCAACAACCATGTGCCGAAAAACCACCTAAATACATGACACGTTTCCCTAGGCAGGTGTCACATTTCCCGAGGCAGAAATGTTTTTTGTGCAAAGAATATAACACATACCCAACATTCTCCCACTTGTTGTTTTCTTTGCATAAAAGGGGTTGTAGGGTTACATAGTCAATAATCCAAGGCAACAATGCCCATGGATCCTCTACACCAAGAGAACTTCTCAGTGGTCACAAATTTTGTTAATTAGACTGCAACATTCTTCAAAGTGTCCACCTTCATCGGTGATACTTTCTTTTCTTCAATCATGTCTCTCACAAAGTGATATTGAACATCAATGTGCTTTGTATTTGAATGATAAACATGGTTCTTCGCCAGAAAAATTGCACTCTGACTGTCACACTCTATCTTTACAGCTTGTTGTACCAACCTAATACCTGAACACAATATTTGTAACCATACTGCTTCCTTACTTGCATGAGTGGCTGACATGTATTCAACTTTTGTAGTTGAAAGTGCCACTACAGCCTGTCTTTTGCTCATCCAACTTATTTCTCCTCCAAACAAGCTAAACACATACCTGCTTGTAGATCTCCTACGATCCAAATCTCCATCCCAGTCTGCATCCACAAATCCATGTATATCGACCACTCTGTCCAATTTCGGTCTTCCTTCGTAGCACAATCCATAGTTAGCAGTGCCACACAAATACCTAAAAACCCTTTTTACTATTGTCCAATGATCCTTCCCTCGTTTTGACATATATGTGCTCAAAACTCCCACTGCACATGCAATGTCCGATCTAGTACAGACCATTGCATACATCAAACTGCCATCTGCACTCGCATATGGAACATGAGACATGTACTCCTCTTCTTCATGTGTCTTGGGACACCGATCTACATATAACTTTGCACCAATAGGAATAGGAACCTTGACCGATTTACATTCCTGCATATTAAACCTTTGCAATATTGTCTCGACATGTTTTCTCTGATTTAACCAGAGTTTCCTCCTTTTCCGATCTCTTTTAATTTCCATGCCCAAAATGAAATTTGAAGCACCGAGATCCTTCATGTCAAATTTAGAGGACAACTAAGTTTTCACATCCTGGATAATCTTCTTGTTGTTTCCTATCAGCAACATGTCATCCACATACAAGACCAAATAAATCAAATGATCACCAGTTAATTTAAAATACACACAATGATCCTCTTTGCTTCTTGTGAAGCCAAGTCCTAGCGTATAAGTGTCAAATTTTTTATACCACATCCTTGGTGATTGTTTTAAACCATACAGGGACTTTTTCAGCTTGCATACCAACTCCTTCTTTCCTTTCACAGCATAACCTTCTGGTTGCTTATAGATTTCTTCTTCCAGATCCCCATGCAGGAATGTTGTCTTCACATCCATCTGTTCTACTTCAAAATCAAATGCAGCATCAACAAATAACATAAATCTTAGAGGTTAACTTGGCAACAAGAGAAAAACCTCACCAAAATCAATTTCCTCAACCTAGGAATAACCCTTTGCTACTAGCCGAGCTTTGTATTTCTCCACTTTTCCTTCTGCATTCAGCTTCTTTTTAAATACCCATTTTCTGCCAATGGGCTTTCTTCCAGTTGGAAACTCCACTAGATCCCAAGCCTCATTCTTATCCAAAGATGTCATTTCTTTTTCTATGACCCTTTTCCAGAGATTTTCGTCCTCTGAATCCACTGCTTCCCTAATAGTTCTAGGATCATCATCAGTGATAGACAAAGCAAAATTTGAACGAAAATCAGATGGACTATACCTTTCTGGTAGCCTTCTTTCTCAAACCGATCTCCTCAATACTGGAGTATGAGGATCTTCTTCTTCTGATTCATGTTCTTCTGTAGAGTCTGATTCATCATCCTTTAAATCAAACTCTATCTTCTTTGGTTCTTCCTTACTTGGTAGGAATTCATGTTTAACAACATCCTTCACTTCTCTAAATACCACATCTCGGCTATACACTACCTTCTTAGTTTTTGGGTTCCAAAGCTTATAACCTTTGAGACCATCTTTATATCCAATAAAGATACATTTTTTAGCCTTCTTATCCAGCTTACTCCTATTTTCCTTTGGAACATGAACATATGCATCGCAGCCAAATACCTTAAGATGTCTAAGAGAAGGTTCCTTACCAATCCATACCTCTTGTGGAGTCATGTCATCCAACGCTGATGAGGGTGATCTGTTGACCAGATAACATGCAGTACCCACTTCCTATACCCATAATTCTTTCCCTAACCCGACACCACTGGGCATGCACCTTGATTTTTACATCAACGTCCTGTTCATCCTTTCTGCAACTCCATTCTGCTAAGGTGTATATGGAGTATTTTTCTGCCTTGATATACCACACTTCTTACATAATTCTTCAAATTCATTCTCGCAGAACTCTCCGCCATTATCTGTCCTCAACACCTTAATTCTTTTCTTTGTTTGATTCTCAACAAGAGCCTTAAACTCTTTAAGCCTTTCAAAGACTTCAGATTTTTTCCTGAGAAAATATATCCAAGTTTTCCTCAAGAAGTCATCTATAAATGAGACATAGTACACAGATTTTCCCAATGATGGGACCGACACAAGTCCAAAAACATCACTGTGAACTATTTGTAAAATTCCTTCTTCCCTCGTTGCACCAGAGGGGAATCTTACCCGATTTTGATTCCCATATAGACAATGTTTACATAAATCAAAATCCAGAAAGAAGTTAGACATACCTTCAACCATACCTTTACCGTGTAGTAGTCGAAGACCCTTCTCTCTGATATGCCCCAGTCTTTGATGCCACAACATAACCTTTTCTCCAGAGACTGTAGGAGTTCTTTCTTCTTCAACTCCAATATTAGGAACAATGGAGCTATTACACCCATCACTAATAGTGCTTCCTAGAAGCTTAATACAGAGTTCCAAACCAAGCTCCCTTCATCAACACCATTGCTCCTCGAACCATCCTGCAAGTTCCCTTTTCAAATATTGTTTTTACCCCTACATCTTCCATTTTGCTTATAGAAATCAAATTTCTGGCCATACCTAGGATGTGTAGAACACCAGCTAGTGTTCTAATCCTTCCATCTATGAGCCTCAACTTGACCCTTCCTCTTCCTATGATTTTGGTTGTCGAATCATTACCTAAGAAAACATTACCTCCATCATACTTTTCATATTCGCAGAACCACTCCCTGTGGGGAGTCATATGAAAGGATGCACCAGAGTCAACCAACCATGCCTCATGATCTGCATGTGTTCTTGAAGAGGCCAAGTACACATCCCCTCCTTCCTTGGAGGTATTTTCTTCCGTAAAAGAAGATTCTTCGGATCCCTTCTTTTTCTCAACTTTGGATCTACATTGCTTCTTGTAGTGCCCTTCTTTTCCACGTCTCCAACATACCCTTACAAACTTTCTGGAAGATTTAGATCTACCCTTAGACTTAGGTCTCCCACTTGAGAAATTAGATCTATTTCTTTCCTAGGAACGTCCTCTTGCAAATAATGTGTATGTGCTATGTCCTTCCATATTCTTTCGTCTCATCTCCTCTGACAACAAGGATGAGACCACTTCTTCAAACTTCAAGGAAGTTGTATTACTACCTATGGACACAACCAGACTATCCCACGAGTCTAGTAAAGAACACAACAAACTGATACATTTATCTTCATCTGAAATTTTAATATCAACATATACTAACTGAATTACCATAGTATTGAAGGCGTTCAAATACTCTGCCACCGAGTCTCCATCTCTCATCCTCAGGTTATACAACTTCTTTCTCATAAATAGTTTATTTACCAGGGACTTAGACTGATACAACTTCCCCAAATTTTCCCATAAATCCTTGGTTGTAGCTTCCTCTGACACATTCAATAATACTGAATCAGAGAGACATAGTCAGATTGTGCTCTTTGCCTTCCGATCCAACTTTTTCCAGTCATCTGCAAAATTTCCTGTAGGTGCAGTACCTAGATCTACTGCGATCCACTGACCTCTGTCCACCAACATATCTTCCATCTTGAGCTTCCACAACTCAAAAGTTTTCCCATTAAACTTCTCGATCTCCATCTTCGAATTGCTTGCCATTTCTTTTCACCTGAAAAACAATACCGCAGATCTCCCACTGTAACAAGGCTTATCATAGTCCGAAGCCAAACCCTTGACCACAAAGGTGTCCCCTTGAAGCCAATAAAGCTTTGATACGAAATGTAAATTATAACTTTGTACAATATCTACTGCAAACATATATTCAGAAAAAGAACAGAAAAGATACAATGGAAAATACAAACATTACACAGAGATTTTTCCCTTGGAAACCCAAACCGGGAAAACCAACATATTCTATATTATTCATTGTGATACATTGTTTACAATACAATATACATATAGGAGCCAACAGCATCCAAAACCCTAACCCAATGACCTGGATTAGTCCAAAACCCTAATTCCTTAACCAGAAATAGAAAACCATCGGCAAAAACCATGTGCCGAAAAACCACCTAAATACTACTCGTGCAAAGAATATAACACATACCCAACACCCTCTACTTTCGCTTTCTAGTTGCTTTGCTTAGTCATTTTTCCGAAAATGTCTAGGTGCGTGGGTTGGCGGACTCACGGGTTCACATTTATAGTCATGCTTTTGTATCACGAGTCCGACCGACGACTTCCTCATTCCATACTTAGCCACTTTTTGGATGATGGGTTCCCTAGCTGGCGGGCTCAAAATTGCGCTTCTATTGTTCTGTGTCCTCCAAACAACACCCGAAGTTTCGCGATATACAAATTGACAGGCGGACTCCTGGGCTGTCGGGCTCAAGATTGCACTTATATTATAAATTTTGAAGAAGCCTTAAAAAGTAATTTAGTTATAAAAATAAAAATAAATATTTTATATTATTAAGGATTGATCATGTTAAAATGAAATGTCTATGATACCATTAACTTTAATTATGGTAATTCTTACTTTATTTTCTTAAAATTTAACTTCTGAATTACTATCTCAAGCTTCCATATAACCATTCGTTTACATATTTTAATAAACTTTAACAAAATTTAAACTTTATGGTCTCAAACTTCCATATAACCATTAGCTTTCATAGATATTTTAATAAAATCTAGATATTTATTTTAATTTTAAACATGTATTTTTTTAAAAATAATTTTAATTATTCAAATTAAAATGAATACAATTTTTATAATACTTTATTTATTAATAATTTCATTATTATAAAATTTATCTTAATTTTATAAGAATATAAAATTGAATATAATTGTGTGTTTTTTTTTAATATTATCATAATTGAGTTTTAAAATTTTTAACTAATTTTTTAAAGTTTATGGTAAATACACTCCAATTAAAAATCAAAATTTATTTTGAATAATTTATTTTTTTAATTTAAATTTCAAATAAAATTAACAAAATTTGAAAATAAGAATAGTTAATTTTAAGTTTTAAAAAAACTTTATTGTGTACTTTTGATTATAACTTTTTATTGATGTCTAATAAACTTTCTCATCTATATAAACTTGGTTGTATTTTTTTGGGTGATATCTAATAAACTTTGAATGAAATAAAAAAAATTGTATTTAGTATTATTATATTTTGCATGTTTGTATTAATAATATATTAATTGAATTTAAAAGGTGTGATATATTAAATTATAGTGATATGTATTTTTTATTTTGAAAATATAAGGGAGGGTGTAAGATTGAATGGTGGGATACACCCAATAATTGTCTTCGTTTAATCTTTATCCTTTAATAAATTAGTTATTTAACTATTAATTACTGATGAGAGATATTGTTGACCAATGGTGATCCCTATCAACTATCTAACATTATCTAAAAACATTATTTCCAAATATTAAATTATTAATATTGTACAATTTAATTACATAAAATTATTAAAGGATGTTAAATCCATTTTTTTTTAAATGTATGATCGATATAAACTTCGTTCTCTTTTATGAGGTGATATCTAATAAACTTGGAATGGGATAATAACTGTGTTTATTATTATTATATTTTGTATCTTTGTAACACTGGAGTTGCCTTGGAAGGAGCTAACCTTCTTTGCCTGACCTCCACCCACCAGGTGCATCCAACCCTCCAGAGATGCACGGACATGGCTCTTGCTATAGATAGTCACCCCGGATGGGGTGTTAGTGAGGGACAGGTGTCACAAGGATGAGGATGGCACCTGCCAGCACGGTACCATCCACGTGACTAGTGCATGCATCTCCCCCCCTCCCACACCATGAACTTAAAACCACTTCAAGCCAACCAGAGTGCCATTAATGCTCCAAGTACGCTCTGCTCTGCCCTCTCGTCTGATCGATGGAACTACCATTACTTCGGTCACCTCTGCGCGTGTGCATCCTCCCTATCCAACGGTATTCATACCATGGAGCTCACCGCCATTTTCTTCATCCTTATCCATTCTCACCAGAGCCATCCCGCGACCTGTGCCCTCCTCTGGTTCTCACCAACCACCATTGTCATTTCCTTGTGCTTGCTCACCTTCTCCCTGCTCCGTCCATGCCTAGACTGCGAGGAAAATCCAAGCACGGCTCGGCTTGGTACCAAAACAGGTCACACATGGCAATTCAACCTCAGCCTGCTCCCGCACCCTCGCATAGATCGTCGCCCTCCTCACCCTCCTCTTCTGTTCATTCCGCTTAGAGCCAAAGTGGCCTCTCACCTCTCTCCTAGCCATGGGATTGTAGAGTTGAGTGGTTCGACCTCCTGGGGAACTCACTGGGATTTGCCTCCTCCTCGCAACCAGCCTTGGTCGTCCCTCCCAATTCGCCCGAGAAATCAGCTCCTACTCCATCGCTGGTGCACCCGCCACTAGTCCAGTCTCCACACGAGGGTACCTCCATTTGCCAGGAGAAGCCTCCAGAACAACCCCACTCCTGCTAAGACTGTGTTACTTGTGCAAAATTCCAAGACAACCTTGCAATTCTGCAAGACCTGGTGTTCAAGGTTCGCAAGGAAGTTGACGACCTACGCTTTTGCCTGGAAGTCCTGGACAAGAAAGGGTCACAAATATTGCAGTTTCTCTCCTCTCTGCATGGCTCTCGCCACCCCACAGAACTGACACCAAATGCACCAGTGGACTTAGAGGCGATATTGGTTCCAACTCTGCAACTGTCTCCAGTGGACGACGTGGCACCAGGCTCAAATTCAACTCTCCAGGTACCCACCTTGGATACTGTGGCATGCAACAAGTCCACGGCATGAGCTGCGACTGTTGTACAGGTATCAGACTGCATGGCTTGTTCGTTGTTTTGTTTATATTTTTCCACCTGTCTTTTCAGTTAAAATATGTTTTGATTGTCTTGTGTCGGTCCTAGAGGGTCTAGAAGCCTAGGCGAATCGGTTTCCCCACGGGGTGATTCCGCTCCAATTGCCTAAATTGTGTCATCTAACTGGTTATCTGAACCAATGGTTTTTTGACTTAGGAGGTTGGATGAATTGGTGTCCCCTAGGGGCAATTCAGTAACTACAGTCCTCAAACAGACATGGCGATACTGTAATTTTTGGTGCTGAAAGGATTTTTATAAAAATACTTGCTTATAAGAAAAAAAAATTTTTGTATCTTTGTGTTTATTATTATTCGTTTTTTCTGAAAATGTCTAGGTGCGCGGGTTGGCGGACTCACGGGTTCACATTTATAGTCATGCTTATGTATCGCGAGTTTGACCGATGACTTCCTCATTCCATACTCAACCACTTTTTGGATCGTGGGTTCCTAGGATGGCAGGCTCAAAATTGTGTTTCTATTGTTCTATGTCCTCCAAACAGAACCCGGAGTTCCGCGATATACAAATTGACAAGCGGACTCCCAAGTTGGCGGGCCCAAGATTGCGCTTATATTATAAATTTTGAAGAAGCCTTAAAAATAATTTAGTTATACAAATAAAAAAATTTATTTTATATTATTAAGGGTTGATCATGTTAAAATGAAATGTTCATAATACCATTAACTTTAATTATGGGAATTCTTACTTTATTTTCTTAAAATTTAACTTCTGAAATACTGTCTCAAGCTTCCATATAACCATTTGCTTACATATTTTAATAAACTTTAACGGAATTTAAACTTTATGGTCTCAAACTTCCATATAACCATTAGCTTTTAGCTTTCATAGATATTTTAATAAAATCTAGATATTTATTTTAATTTTAATTATTCAAATTAAAATGAATAATTTTTTTATAATAATTTTATTTATTAATAATTTCATTATTATAAAATTTATCTTAATTTTATAAGATTATACAATTTAATATAATTGTGTGTTTTTTTTTTTTAATATTTTTCATAATTGAATTTTAAAATTTTTAACTAATTTTTTTAAGTTTATGGTAAATACACTAAGTAAAAATAAAAATAAAAATTGAATAATTTTTTTTTTTTAATTTAAATTTCAAATAAAATTAACAAAATTTGAAAATAAATTAGTTTAATCTTTATTCTTTAATAAATTAGTTATTCAACTATTAATTAGTGATAAGAGATATTGTAGAAAGATGGTGATCCCCATCAACTATCTAACATTATCTAAAAACATTATTTCCAAAT
>ML778478.1:1574523-1593018 GCA_009831015.1 Picea engelmannii | reverse complement strand
GAAATCTCTCCGTCCTGCCCCTGCATCTATGGCCGTCCTGCATGATAAAGGCTGGCGCGTGGGTAACGGTTAATGGCATTTATGCTATGGCCTAGTGCAAGTCCACCTGTGGCCTCTAGTCTACGTGTCACCCCATCCGGGGATTATTTCCAAATATTAAATATTAATAATGTACAATTTAATTACATAAAATTATTAAAGGATGTTTAATCCATTTTTTTTAAATGTATGATTGATATAAACTTTGTGCTCTTTTATGAGGTGATATCTAATAAACTTGGAATGAGATAATAACTGTGTTTATTATTATTATTATATTTTGTATCTTTGTGTTTATTATTATTAGTTTTTTCGAATGAGATAATGTGTTTATTATTATTATTATATTTTGTATCTGTGTTTATTATTATTAGTTTTTTCGAAAATGTCTAGATGTGTCGGTTTGAGGATTCACGGGTTCACATTTATAGTCATGCTTCTATATCACGAGTTCCACAGACGTCTTCATCATTCCATACAAAATTGCGCTTTTATTGTTCCATGTGCTCCAAACAACACCCAGAGTTCCGCGATATACAAATTGACAACCTACAGGCTCAAGATTGCGCTTATATTATAAATTTTGAAGAAGCCTTGAAAAATAATTTAGTTATAAAAATAAAATAAAAAAGTTATTTTATATTATTAAGAGTTGATCATGTTAAAATGAAATGTTCATGATACCATTAACTTTTAATTATGGTAATTCTTACTTTATTTTCTTAAAATTTAACTTCTGAATTACTATCTCAAGCTTCCATATAACCATTCACATATTTTATGATCTCAAACTTCCATATAACTATTAGCTTTTAGCTTTCATAGATATTTTAATAAAATCTAAATATTTATTTTAATTTTAATTATTCAAATTAAAATGAATAAAAAAATTATAATATTTTTATTTATTAATAATTTCATTATTATAAAATGTATCTTAATTTTATAAGATTATAAAATTTAATATAATTGTGTTTTTTTAAGAAATTTAATATTTTAACGAAATTTAAACTTTATGATCTCAAACTTCCATATAACTATTAGCTTTTAGCTTTCATAGATATTTTAATAAAATCTAAATATTTATTTTAATTTTAATTATTCAAATTAAAATGAATAAAAAAATTATAATACTTTTATTTATTAATAATTTCATTATTATAAAATGTATCTTAATTTTATAAGATTATAAAATTTAATATAATTGTGTTTTTTTTTTAATATTTTCATAATTGAATTTTAAATTTTTAACTAATTTTTTTTAAATTTATGATAAATACATTGTAAAAATCAAAATTTGTTTTGAATAATTTATTTTTTTAATTTAAATTTCAAATAAAATTAACAAAATTTGAAAATAAATTAGTTTAATCTTCTTTTAATCTTTATCCTTTAATAAATTAGTTATTCAACTATTAATTATTGATGAGAGATATTGTTGACGGATGGTGATCCCCATCAACTATCTAACTGTTAAATCTTTTTTTTTTTAAATGTATGGTCCATATAAACTTCTTGCTCTTTTATAGTCATGCACTGGTTGGCGGACTCACAGGTTCACATTATAGTCATGCTTCTGTATCACGAGTCTAACTTCTCATTCCATACTTAGCCACTTTTTGGATCGACCGACGACTTGTTCATTCCATACTTAGCCACTTTTTGGATCGCGGGTTCCGGGCTAGTGAGCTCAAATTGACAACCGAAGTTCCGCGCTCCCGGGCAGGTGGGCTCAAGATTGCACTTATATTATAAATTTTGAAGAATTTAAACTTTATAAGTCCCATATAACCATTAGCTTTCATAGATATTTTAATAAAATCTAGATATTTATCTTAATTTTAAAGCAGTATTCTTTAAAAAAATATTTTAATTATTCAAATTAAAATGAATAATTTTTTTATAATACTTTTATTTATTAATAATTTCATTATTATAAAATTTATAAACTGTGAACTTTTGATTATAACTTTTTATTGTTGTCTCATAAACTTTCTCATCTATATAAATTTGGTTGTATTTTTTTAAGTGATATCTAATAAACTTTGAATGAGATAAAAAAAAATGTATTTATTATTATTAATTGTCTTCTCCACATTTATTAAATAGAATTATTCATATCTATCTATTTATTATCAAATAATTAATCTTACAATATTTAACCTTTTATTAATATAGCATTTTCTTTAATTTTCTTTTAATAATTTATCCCTTTTTACCTTTTTCTTGCTTTATAAATTTCTTAATTATTTTTTTAGAATAATATTACTTTTCACTTTAATGATTATAAACTATTTATTATTTTAAAATTATAAATTTATTATTTATTAAATTATTTAAAAATATAGAACATTATATATAAAAGCCTCAAAGTCTTTAAGAACTATAAACAATATAACAAACCATAAAATATGTTGTGACTCTATATATCTTTATGCACAAGTCTGCAAAAAAAAACAACATAACCACTATATATCTTTATGCACAAGTTTGGAAAAAAACCGCAATATAACCACTAAGGAAATGAACGCATTATTAAAAAATCTTTGAAAGCCATAATCAAACGTACTTATTACATTAGAGGGCATGATTTGTGGCATCTTCTGCTGGACAATAACTACTTGTACACACGGTACATGTAATGGTTTACTTAGAATTTCCTTTGAATCGTTGCATTTTTCTTTAATTATCATTTTTTGCTGATCAATCTCTCTTTAACCCACTTCCGTAATTAATTGGATATTTTTATTGAATAAAATTTAATTTTATTCCGAGTAAATCTTTTTTATTGAATAAAATTCAGCTCCATTCCGAGTTAATCATTCTCTGGAAGCCAACTAGATGATGTGTAACCATGAAAGAAAGGACTCTCAATAAATATTTACACTTTTTTTTTACCTAAATATTTACACTTTTTTTTCACCTTTCCCAACTACTGTAGTTGGAATTGCCTTAAAAAGACCAGGAAACTCCTATAAGTAATAGTTAATAATAGAATTTGAAAAAAATCCTGAAAACCACCACCGATCAGTAGTAGTTAAAATGAGCAATTCTTAAGAATAATTAATATAATTTTAGTTTCTTGAAATGCAATAAAATAGGTTGCATGTCATTGTACCAGTTCATCATTTCAAAATTATTTATAATTTATTATTTTAAAATTATAAATTTATTATTTATTAAATTATTTAAAAATATAGAACATTATATATAAAATATGTAATAGCCTCAAAGTCTTTAAGAACTATAAACAATATAACAAACCATAAAATATGTTGCGACTCTATATATCTTTATGCACAAGTCTGCAAAAAAAACAACATAACCACTATATATCTTTATGCACAAGTTTGGAGAAAAAAACGCAATATAACCACTAAGGAAATGAACGCATTATTAAAAAATCTTTGAAAGCCATAATCAAACGTACTTATTATATTACATTAGAGGGGCATGATTTGTGGCATCTTCTGCTGGACAATAACTACTTGTACACACGGTACATGTAATGGTTTACCTAGAATTTCCTTTGAATCCTTGCATTTTTCTTTAATTATCATTTTTTGCTGATCAATCTCTCTTTAACCCACTTCCGTAATTAATTGGATATTTTTATTGAATAAAATTTAATTTTATTCCGAGTAAATCCTTTTTATTGAATAAAATTCAGCTCCATTCCGAGTTAATCATTCTCTGGAAGCCAACTAGATGATGTGTAACCATGAAAGGAAGGACTCTCAATAAATATTTACACTTTTTTTTTTAAACCTTTCCCAACTACTGTAGTTGGAACTGCCTTAAAAAGACCAGGAAACTCCTATAAGTAATAGTTAATAATAGAATTTGAAAAAAATCCTGAAAACCACCACCGATCAGTAGTAGTTAAAATGAGCAATTCTTAAGAATAATTAATATAATTTTAGTTTCTTGAAATGCAATAAAATAGGTTGCATGTCATTGTACCAGTTCATCATTTCAACACTAGTTCAATAGTCTAAATGTTTTATCTTTTGGTTGTTTTTTTTAATTTTTTTTTGTTTGATTTTTCCTGAAATTTGGTGATGAATGGTTGGATCTGCAAATTTGAGTGGTTAAATTTGTATAATCCAAATGTTTCATGGGTTTTTCAACACCCTGAATCCATTTATGCATTCAAAAATGCAATTTAAATAACATAAAATAAAATTTTTGTCCAAATTTACTTAGCTAGATTCGAACAAAAAAACTCAAAAAGTAGAACATGTAGCCAACCCCTAGCTCTACATTCCATGTAGTACCATTACTTCTCCGGGCCAGTTTGTACATGCATCATAATAACTTTTAATATTGTGGGTTGGGATTCTTTGAGGGTTTCGGTTTTGTTTTGGTGCAGCCTTAGGATATGACCTGTGTGTTCTTTGGGATGTGGCCATAGTCCAAGCTGTGCACTGCTTAGATTCCAAAATTTTTATTTATTTATTTTTAAATAATTGCATCTTATGTATATCACTCTAAATTTAAATTGCCCACAGAGAGCTTGATCAAACTAGGCGACAGAGGAGGGATGACATCCAGTGCGTAGTAATGGCATCTCACAAATCTAAAATGAGTGAGGGATCTCTACGGGTATAATATTGTCTTTACTCTGATTCCCAAGTTGGTGAGGTTGCTCTAAAGTGCATTATGCAGGGATATCTCGCTACTCTTAATACATTGGCTACATAAGTTGGGTAGATGAGGGAACGCCTTTCTCACGATTCGTGGGTGTATATATATTATTTTCTTCTCATCATTTACTATTATGGTGATCATTCATGACCGGATGCATTGGATTCATGTCTGTCACGCTAATAAACAGAATTGATACTGATACTGTATTTTACAATTTGCACTAATTTTTTTTGTTGATATATTGTACTCTGTAGCCAATGACATCAAAAGCCCTGACGATTTCATAGCAAACATTAGATAGAGATCGTGCTGTGTCCTCTGTTAAAAGGGCTAAATATGTTTCCCAAATGAATTTTTCTAAATATCTGTAGCCATGTAAGGATCTGAATGTTTCTACGTTCTGATAATGAAACTCACAACAGACGCGCAACAAATTAATTTTCTTCCACATTGTCATCCACTTCTTTTGTCTTGTTAATATTTCTGATACATAGATACAAGCGTTCAAATATTGTTTCATCTTTCCCCGAAACAGAATTACAACGTACTCTGCAATTACTTCCAACTCTGCATCAGAGGGAAATTTGTGAAGTTTAATGTATCGCTCCATTTCATGCATCAATTATATCTGTGGAATGACACTTTTTATGTCAAACCATTCTCTGGTGAAGGGGTTTTGTGCTTGCTGTCTGGTTTTCCAAATGGTCTCTAGAGTTTTTCGATTATAGAGAGACTAGGTAGGCTCTTGCTGAAGCGGTAATCTCACTGGATCATGATAAAAAAAGTTAATTTAACCTAATAGAACCCCGCGCAGGTATTGTTCGATACCGACCTAATCTAGATACCAGAATAAAGCGTCCGGAAAACCACGACTACTCGGCGTGGCGATAGTTGAGCGAAATTTATAATTTGTGTCTATGAGATGCAGCAGAAATCAAACATGCGACCTGTAATCGATGTCCATGAAAACAACTCGATGAAAGATCTATATAACGGAAGCAGAGATGTAGCGTTCGGTCACAACGAGGAAGTTACAGGCAAAATTTAGGAATTTCGGGTTAAGTTTTTGCCAAAATTTGAGCCCGATGGATACAAAATCGAGCCGCGGGAAAGTGCGAACTCGCAACTGAACTGATGATGTCAATAAATCTCTGAGGTATATTTTCCCTTTCCATTTTGAATGGTGATTATTGAATTTGCAAGTCTTAAACTCTTTTCTTAACCGATAAGGTGGCGGAAGATACACCTAGGAACTTTGAAATAACAAACTGCTCTTTTCACACGGCAAGTCAATGCACAACAATCAATAAAATCATAGAGAATGATAAAGCGAATAGTAAAAGCACCAAATTCTCTGGGCACTGGAGAGCCAAGAGTGACAAGAGAAAGTAGAGCTCCCCTAACAATAGCTACGACAAGAAGGGGATGCGGAAAAGGTTTCCATTTGCAAAGGACATGTTTTCATTTTTTGGTTGCTCTTTTTGCTTTAATAGTTTGACGGATTATGCATGTAAATTACAGATAGATGGAGCAGCCATAGGCGTTATCAGGGGACACCCCGCAACAACAAACATAATAATATTTTTAATTAACTAAACTTAGGATAAATTTAGCTAGCAGAAAATGCTAAGACAAACATTCAAACTAATGCTAGCATTAATCCACCTTCGAGCAATGCATAAGAAAATATATGCTTGTTGATGTTGGATATGTTGGATTAAAGCATGAATTAAAACGTTGGGAATAGTGAAGCTGGCAATAAGACTTCAAATTTATTCTCCAATAAGATGATGCGATATAAGTTTTTTTTTTTATTATATAAAAAATAATGTTTTTAGTTCTATAGTTCGAACAATAGAAATGATGAGAAAATTTATAATCAAAAGACATATTAACATGAAGTCAATGAATTATGGATTACTATAATCCCTCTATGCCTTCCGCAAAGACTAATAACTACTCATAACTACAGGAATGGCCCACCCATTCCCCACATGCAATGACAAAAAGTCTTATAATGTAGGAAATGCCTGGTGATGATTTTGAGTGAGAGTGCATTCACTTGGCACTCATAGTGCCTACTTCAAAGAGATACTTGTTTGTTAATACCCTAAACGGTTGTTGGGAGGATTAAAAAGGTCAGTTCCATGGAAATCACTAATCATGTTTTGGAGATCACTAATCATGTTTCTATAAAACTCCATTTCTTTGCTTAAGCCCTATGCAATTGGACATGACTTTCTTACGGCTTGGTTGAATATGTTTTAGGTTATTCTTGACATGGTTGTCTTAGTAAAATATGGGTTAATGATTGTTTATCTTAGGTAGTTTACAAGCTCATGGTATTCACCCATGTTATTGATGTGATAAATCCTATTTAAAAGCTTAGCAAAATTCATTGTAAAATTTCTCAATTGGCTTGATTTGGCCAGATAGTCAAGGTAATAATAAATATATCTTTGTTTTTGGTTTTCCATGCAAAGGGTTTCTAGGGTAAATATCTTTTACATATGTGCTTGTTTATGATCCAATAATATGAACTTAGTTTATCTTCCACACCTCACCTAAGCACACGATCCACTACACTCATGTTCACAAATGTTTCTCCAAACAATGGTCATCCACCACTTAAGTAGAAGAAAAAATTTTAAATATCCATACTTATCTTAAAATGTAGAAATCTTGGAAAATCTTATTAATTCTTAAAATGTCAACTATAAGCTATTTGGTGATATTTCAGGAAAATATTCAAATTTTAGAGGATTTTATATAGTTACTAGAAAAGGTTAGTGATTTAGGTAAAATAATTTTATCCTGTAGTGTATGGACAAATCATTTTTGGAAAAAAAATGGAAATTGGTGAATCGTTTTTGGAAAAAAAAATTGGAAAATTAGCCAAATAGTAAAATTTAACCCCTAAAATTTTCCCTGCCAAGCACATGAATGATCAATGGATTCAACAACACATTCTTCACTCCTATATGCACATGTTCAACGCAATGTTCGGGGATAGATTCTCTGGCAAAGAGCATATTCATTTGTTTCAGATCCATCACACCTCCATCATGCATGGGTGGCTTCTCTTTTATTCCCATGATCTCCATGACTAATGTGTTCCATGCCCACCATTCACTAGGGTATGTTGTACACTTGTTCACCACCAATATATCCATGCATCTGCCTAATGAGGTGCTTATCCTATTCAAAATAGTTATATGTGTTGTTTAGTTACTTCTGATGCTTCGGTCTTCTCCACTATGCACACAAACTAGCTTCCTACAATGCACTTAAATATGCAACACTTTGTTAGTACACCAAACTACCAAACATGCCTTCACACAAATCCAAAATAGATCTATGCATATTGCACTGACATGCTTATAATACTCTGATGCCATTCAAACTTCCCAAGCACCATGCATCTACTTGGTTACAATATATCTGCTCAATCTTAGTAGATCTAAGGGTTCAAGCAATAAATCTAACAAATACCGTAAGATCTACACTTGAGATTAGATGATCCAATAACTCCATGCTTATTCACCAACATATGCAGTAGATACAAGCATTTCCATCACCCTTAGATTTTACCTTCAAGAATCCTATGCACTCTTTCCATTTCTTGAACCTTAGACATTATTCCAAAAAAACCCAGGCCACTCCTGTAGAGAGTCCAACCCCATTGTGCTTTGATACCATATTAAAATCGAGAACCATGAGAGAGGCACAAGAAACATGAATAAGCATATAAATCTTAACAAACATATGAACACGATATTTTACCTTGGAAACCATCTAGCGAAAAAACCTATTACAAAGATATCTTCTATTACCCTTGGCCAATTTGACCAAGCCGACCTAGTCAAGCGCTTAATAATGGAGTATGCCAATCACAATACTATGGGCATGTAAACCCATCATTGATATAATCAAGTTTAACCTAATCCACTCTTGACCAAGTCAACATTAACCAAACAAAATGAACGGTTGAAACCCTTTCCTACTATTCCTTAAATAAATGTGATGTAATTTAAAGGGAAGGATCTCACTTGTGACTAAACCAAACATGAGAAGGAAGGAGTCAACATTCAAATGCTCAATCATGAATAATTTGAGAAGAGACAAGTGAGTGAGGACTAAATAGTTGAGGAAACTATCACTAGCTAATACACAAGCTCAAGGAATAAAGCCTCATGATATGGTTTTGAGTTCAATGATGTGATAATCTAGTAGCAATAATAAAACTAATTCTTTAAATCTCATGGTGCCATTGTATGGAGAAAAGTCACTAATCTTCTAAAGGAATGGCCCTTCCATGATTTCTTTTGATTTACACAATGTGATTAGGGTATTGATAACAATATGAACTTGGCTAAGAGACTCAAACTAACATCCACTAATGTGAGTGCCTTAACACCCATTACTAGTGATTAGGAAGAAAGACATAATACCTAAATTGGAAATACGCCCCACAATAACATAAAGAGGGGTTGAAGGGGTGGCAAGTGCGGGGTTGGAGTGGGGGGTGGGGGGGTAATAATAGATCTCAGTAGACAATAGGAAATCAATTTCAAATGGGATTTAGGAGAAACAACAAATGATCAAGCTGAAGCACTTTCTCTTTATCAAAGACTTAAGCTCCTAGACTCAAGGTGGATTAGGAACTTGGTATTAATTGAGATTATACAATCATCATAAGTTATATGTGCAACTCCTCCACTCCATCTAACTCTAAATTAGCAAGGCTCATCTCTATAATTGAATCAAAGGTAATATGGTTTGATTTGATTGAGTTTTCCCACATCTTAAGAGCTCAAAATCATCAAGTGGATCATTTAGCTAATGAGGCCTCTCGCATGGAGGTTGGAAAACTTAGGCTAAAAGGTGGGATACTTTCTTCATTTATCTCTGAAATTTAGTTTATGATTTTTAACCCAAAGTATTCCAAGAATTCTACAATCATTGCCAAGTGGCATCACAAATTTAAGATGGAAAGATAGGACATAATGTGCCTTACTTCCCTAGTACACTCACACACTTTGAACTTGAAAGTGGAGCAACTTCATATGCCATTTAGTTTTCGAGCGATGGATTTAGGTGGGATGATTTTTAAGGCAAGTCTAGTCTCCCCTTCCCTGGTTCCAATCATGCCTTGAATTGTGAAGAGTATCTTTCTCCTTAGGAATTGTGGGATAGGTTTACATTTGTGTTCATAATGTTTCAAACATGGATTGACTACAAATTCTAGAGGATTTAGAAGTATTTATTTTTGTTTGAAAGGATTCAAAAGAATTTAGCTATATTTGCAAGTATTCAAAGGTATATGTCTTGGTTTGTAAGGATCTAGAAGAATCCATCTAAGTCTGCTAAGATTTAGAGGTGAACAATATGGGATAGTCGAAGGCAATCTATAGAACATTGGAATTTCTTCAATTCACAATTATAGAGTCAAAATTCATGAGAATGGAGAGCCATAACCACCTTGATTATTGTGTTATCTATAAATTATATGCATCCACCATGTCTTAAGGAGGCATGGGAGTCAATTGTTTGATAATCAAGCATCCATCTTCAATGCAACAACTAGAATTCTCTCTTAGGAGGAAGCTCATAATAATGGGTATGTAGAAATTGTGGAAATGGTAACACAACAAAAATACCAAATAGAGAATCTACAAGCATAATGTATATTTCTACAACAAATGGTAACAAGCTTGGCTAAAATATCCCAATCAATAGTTTCATTTCAAAGGATGTTAATTGGTGTAGTTCTAGATGAAGGTAATGTTACACACCTAAATGTCGCACCACCAAATGTCACACATAAGTGTCATAGGTTCCTTATGCACCTTACTAAGTGCCTCATGCACTTTATCAAGTGTCGTATGCACTTTACTAAGTGTCACATGCACTTTATTAAGTCTCGCAACTTTGACACCATAGAAGAACATTTGTCATAATCTATAGTCATTGTGGAGGAGAAAAACTCATCATGAGAAGGTCAAAATAATGCCTTTTACCTTGAGATTTTGACCATTTTTGAAGATCAACGCTCCCCTGCCCATGTATAGGGAACATTGAACGCTTGTCAAGGCTCTGTCAACACCTTGTACTCAGTGTAGGGGGGGCGTTGAAGTGGTTAGAGGGAGTTATGGACATCCCACCTTATTCTAAGGGTTCGTTCCGAGAAGATGAGGTCAAGGATTCGAGTCATATCTCATAACTCCATCTTAGGTAAACTCAATATCCATGAGATAAGCTAAATCCAAACTTACGAAGCTAAATCCTCAACCATTTCCCAAAATAATTCATGGTGGTTAAGCCTCCAACTCCTATATAATGAGTGCATTCCAAGGTGAAAGAGAGGAGAACTTGGGAACATCATACCTCTGATCTTGTGACATTCAAGAGAGGGGGAGGAGAACCATGAGAGCATCGTAATTATGATCTTGAGACATTCAGGAGAGGGATGGATAAGAGAGCTTGGAGAAGTTGGTGCAACATCAATGTTGGATTGTAAGTGTTTCACCATGGCTTTCTATTAATACATAACTTGGCCTATTCCCTTCATGTTTTGTGTCATTGGCTCATGCATGTATATTGTTATGAGATTCGTCATAGATATATCTATTTTCACTTGACAATCTAGTGTAGGTCATAATTATTGCGCCTAAGAGCTTGGTCAACAAGGTCAAATGTTGGAGAAGTGAGGACAACCGATGTAAGAAGGTAATTCTCTCATCTCTTTCTTCTCATTTGATTGTCAAAGTAGGTCTAAAGGGAAGTTAGTGTCCATTTGTTTTCTTCTATCTTTGGATCAAAGAGGGGTCTTGGTCCAAAGGGG
Source organism: Picea engelmannii (assembly GCA_009831015.1). NCBI lineage: Eukaryota > Viridiplantae > Streptophyta > Pinopsida > Pinales > Pinaceae > Picea > Picea engelmannii. The sequence continues at coordinate 1,581,485 of ML778478.1, read as the reverse complement.
GGTTTCACCTGTCCATAAGGGGAACTTAACCACAATAGGTAAATATGAGGAATTAGTTCAACAAGATCCCGAGAATATGGACATGGAGTGGATAAAACCAGAAGTCAAGCCACTTAGTTGGAGAACCAAAATAAAGCACAAAATGGTCATATCTTTCCTTAATTTAGGTTTTATTGTGTTTTGCAAAGTCTCTTTGATTCTATGATTATTTTATAACTTTTCTAGCAATTGGTATTTTTGGTATTCCTATGTGAAGGAAAGAACAATATTTACAACAATAAGCTCTCTTAATTTTGGGAACTTTTTTGAACAATTGGCTTTTTAGCAACACTCCTTTTTGTATTATAACGCTGACTAGTGAGGCCACAACACTTTTTTAGTACAAAATTTAATCATTCCAGTCACCAACAAAAACATAAAGAGGGGTTGGGTTTATAGAAAAAACAAAAAAGGGATCATGTGCATATCGACGCATTGCAGGGTCAACACATGAGATGAAGACACACTTCCTGTATGATGTGTTACAACATGGCACTCCCCAAAACTCATTTTGAATATATTCTTTCACTCTAAAGATAGAGCTGACCAAGTTCACATAGAAGATGTGATAAATCCATTGTAAACAACAAAATGATAGATGTTTTGTTTTAAAGTCAAGGGTTTTTAGGGACAAAATCATCTTAGCATGGATTATTTTGAGTAAATAGAGGTAATGGAATCTTAATTTTTTCTGTGATTTTTCTCCTCTCATGATAACTCACATTGAGTATTATTACTTTGACATCCATCCCTTAAATGTAAAAATTAAAGGTTAATTTTTTAATGACAAGATAATAAAAATATGTATAAAAAAACTTGATGATGATTTACGATTTTGAATATTAACTAATGTGAGTTATCACGAGAGGAGAAAAATCACAGAAAAAATTAAGATTTGTTAATAGATGAAATGAAATATAATGTTTTTGTTTCTATAGGTTTATATTCTCACTCGTTGCAATTAATCTTCTCATGATTATAATATAATGTTTTTTGTTTGGAAGAAATTATGGGTGATAATATAATCCAGGGTGATAATATAATTCAAGGTTGTTTTATTTTTAAAAGGGCATCTTTAAAATGAGATTGAAGTTGATCTCCAAGTTAATATGAGCTTTCAACATATCTTTTGAACATATTTTTATATTATTTGAGAACACAATATATGTTACATTTAAATTATGTTACAAATCAATATATATGTGCATCAATATCAACACCACTTATAGACAATGAGTGAGAACACTAAATCCGCCTTATCATGTAAGTATGAAGAGCTATCATACCTAGGGCCCAACTCAAAGAGAATTTGTATATTTCTTTAAAATGACATTCCTAACCAATTTCTAGATAGCCAAATCTAATCAAATTGTAGAAACTTCTTCTCGTATTAAATGTAGTATTCCCTCTTGAAAAGTAACATGAAAATCATGTTTCCACAAGAAAGAGATGTTTGTTAGTCTATTCACATCCCATATGGTAAGTTTCCATCCCACCATATCATCCACTTGTTCTCAAACACAACCCTCTTTCAATGCATAAAAGAGGCAAATATAATACTATACTCAACAACAATTCCAACCCAAAATGTTTTAGAAAATTTGTAATTCCACATCACATGCTTAACCATTTCAAGTTTGGGCTAGTCACTTGACATCCATTGCTAAGTCTAGTATGATGTAGTCGGTTCTTAATTGTAGAAAATTTACAAAGGAGCAACAACCCCAATGCTTGAGTTTGGGAACCTTAACTTTTTAAAATATTAGGACTCTAAATACCTTAACACATGATCCACCTTATTTCAATATTTCAAACATTCTACTTCGTGTTTAAATGTTCTACTATTGAATCGGTTAGTCAAATCTTATAATAAAGTTCCTTGGATCAATAGTCTAGAAACGAATTTCCATAAAACCACTACAAGTCCTTCCAAAGAGGCTCACAAACATCCAAATTTTAGTTAAATGAATAATAGTGATAAAAAATGTCTTCCCATCAACATGTTCACTAATATCAAATGCAACATTCAATATAGGAATTATTTAATGCACCAGGTTATATTAGACATTTCATAGGATTGCTAATATCACCTTCATTTGAAAAGGCTAAATGCACCAAGTACAATTTGATTCACAACTATGAAATGTGTCAATTTGTTGAAGTCAAGTGGATTTCGTTGATATGCTTGTTTTGAATATTATATCCACCCAATCAATGCCGAAGAGAAATTCATTAGAAGAAGGTTGCAAATTGTGCCCATCACCATGCATATCTAGCTTATTTATCTATGGAAAACTACAAGCAAAGAACACGTACTTGGAGGAGTTGAACTCTGGAGAGGGGAATATCACCACCCTCACTTCATCAATTAACTAGCCAAGTTCTCCTTAAAAACTCAAGTGGGTTTTAGCAAAGATCCCCGACTATTTTTCATAGACATTATGCTCCTACTAAGTGGTCTGATGGTGTCATTTCACAATATGGCCTCTTGTCTCAAGTAACTTTCAAGCATAAAAATCACCAAGATAAGGGAACTTATATCCACACAATGTTATAAATAGTAATACTTTGAAGATAAATGTATGATCTAGGATCCTTTGAATATCCACAAGGAAAACAATATTTACAATATTTTGTAGTTGTAGTAAATATTGTAGACCCATAAACACTTGCCCTAACATCTTGTATAACTCCAATGTTGAAATAAGTATCCCTTGTGATGATATTAGACTTTTCAAGAGACTCTTTAGATAAAATAATTTGTAGAGAACTTAGATGGATGTATGTGTGGTACCTTCATCGAAAGTTGATATTTTGGCCTCTAATAGGTTAGATGTTGGTAGGCTCATAAAATATGGTCCATGGGACCCTTAACAGTCTATTTGATTTAGCATACTAGTTATTGCAAGTACATGTGGTTTAAATGGACCCAAGATATAGATGTTAGGATGCTCATATCCATATGGTAATTTACATATATACATATCAATTGCAATTAATTATAGATTTTGTAATTAAAAAAGATAGCAAATCAAATTCTTTGAGCCTGATTAATCATAAAAATATATCATTTCAAGAATTTTTTAAGCAACATATTCTCTATAGTGAGAATGTTATGACACCAACTTAACTCATACTTGCATGAATTGAGCCCCAATGAAACTTTGTGCTAATTGCCTTGACCATGGTAATAAACAAACCCTTATTAACATGTAACATGAAAATTTAATTGCCACATCCATTGCAAAATAATCTATAAGAACATTAAAAATATGTAGTAACCTGCCTTTATAGGTCATGGATTGATCCAAATGCACGCTAGAAAACTTAATGCAAACACAAAATTATTGTGATGAGTTCAATTTTATTTAACAAAGTATAGTATGATGAATATTGAAGCTTAACATAGACACAAATTAGACGCATACATTCTTTTGTGATGATGAGTCAGACATAGGAATGCCATGTAAAGGGATTAACAACACTTATGAACGCTGCATGCATTTAGCTATGTATGTTTGTTATATTAATAAAAACACAATTTTTTTCTTGGAAAAATAAAACGCATACATTCCACACATATTGGTGTGATAAATTTGCTAGAAAATCAACTTTGAATTTTCATTATTTAGATCAAATTAAACAGTGAGATGTGAAGAACATAACATGAACATGAATGAGATGCATACTTCCACACAAATTGGTGGGATAAATTTGCTAGAAAATCAACTTTGAACTTTCATTAATTAGATAAAATTAAACGAAAAAATATGAAGACCATGAATTGATAGGCCATGTATGGGAAAAACCATAACTCCACACTTGATTAATTCATTAACATGAAGCTCAATTAATATACAAATGAATGCTTGTTGGTCTTCCCCAATGGGTGACTCTTCCTATCACCTATGACTCTTCATATTTACAATATGTTACACAAGTAACACAATCCCAAGGATTACGTGTCTAACATGAATCTTTACAACACAAATGTTAATCCTCTACCAACCATCTACATAGTACACACAACCACCCATTACTAACCCATTTACAATATTAGGGTTGATCCATCAATAAATTTTTGATGAATCAACCTTGGGAAAATGGCTAAGTCCTAAGGTAGAAGGTTTGATCCAAGATGGGTAAATCAAAGCTAAAGTGCATATCAATATCAAGATGACTCGTCGGTGACTAATGTAGAGGGCATAAAAATCATTGTTGATGCAAGAATGCCTATCGATATGAATCCAATTGATGTAAGAATGCTAATCAATGTTGATAATATCAACACATGAATGTTGATTGATGTTAGTACTATTTATGCAAGAATATTGATTGATACTAGTACCATTGATGTAGGGATGGCTATTAATGTTGGTCCCATTTGTGTAGGAATGCTAGCCAATATTGGTCACATGAATGCAAGTTTGACAAGTAGGTTGATGGTGACCATGTCAATTATTACAAGGAGGAGAATTGTTCGGGGGACAATCAATAGTTCAATTATGTCCATAACTAAATATTTTAGGATCCAACACATAAGGAAGGATAAAAATCTATTAAGGGGTTTTGCACAAATTTATTGGGTTTTGGCTAGCTATTATCCAAATAGTAAAGGAGTTCTAAATTTTTAAATCTATTCCAATATTGATATGATGAAACTATATCACTCATCATTGGATTTTGTTCCATGGAAAATATTAGCTCCACAAGTTCAAGTGTTTAGTTGTAGTTTGATTGAACATAACTCGAGTTGGGTTCATCACTTATGTCAAATTCCACATTATTACATTAATTTGACATTAATACATGTTGGAGTTTTTCTTTCATTCAAGGGTTATTTCCAATTGTAAAACTCTTCTCCATGTCATTGATGTGATTGTTAAGTTTATTGTCGATGTATAGTAGTTTGTGTTAACATATTGGGTTTGTGATTTTTCCTTAGTTTGTAAAGTTGACTTGATAGACAAAATCCTCCCAATTAGTTGTCGTTTGACAAGTAATTTTCAACCAAGCTACAAACAAATCAAGGGAAAGATATAAATAATTGATCAAGTGAATATAAATTTTTTCCTTTCATGTCTATTCATATCCTAAATTATATACTTGCACAAAATTTGGGAAGATGAAGACATAGAGAGAAAATGACAATTTGTTGTGATTGTGGGATTTTGTGCTCATCTACTTGTTGATTTTTCCACCCACACCAAGGTGCCCATGTTGAGTTGGATCACGTGTCTGTGACAAATGTGTGCACACCAAGGTCACATGACAATTTTATAAGCATGGTTGCATTTTGGAAGTGTGTGACCAAGTCACAATGTTAGGACCCTTCAACTGAGATATTAGAGTGTTTGTGACCCAACGCCAATTTCCCATAATGATCCAAATCAAAATTGATCTCAATAATGTGCATCCCACATTAATCATTATGCACAAAATTGCACCTCTTATGCAATAAACATGTTGTGTTCCCATACTTACATAGTTTCGTAGGGTGAACTTTGTTGATATTATGGCAGTTGCGGGAGGTATTTACCTCCACGTGTAAACCTAACGAGAATATAATACTCTGGAAAGCAAGAAGAAACCCTAATGAGTTGGCTAATAACCCTAGAAGACATGTCGGCTCAAGAGGATCATTTATATTAGGCTATTAGCCTCCAAGAGAAGAAGTCCGCCAGAAGAATTAATATATACTGAACAGACAGATACCCAGAATGAGAAGTCGGCCCAGGCAGTTAGCCAGAATTAGTATAAATACAGGAGGCCAGTTCTTATTCTGGCAGGCAGTCTCAGAATTGCAGTGCCCAGTCTCATGCACAGGTTTGAGGAGAGTTGTCATTGCAGTTGCTGCGGCTAGAAGATCACGTTTGGCTTGGACTATCTCTCGGCTAGGGTTTGGACTATATGATCAACTCTTATTGGTGCGCTATCCTTGGGGAAAGGTATGCTACCCTTTGTTTGGCTATCTAGCCTAGGGTTTTCTTCCAAAATGATTCTTTGTTAAGGTTAAGGTGCTCGAAGGGTGGCTTCGGCCTATGGTTGGGTGACAAGGGTATTGTCAATGGTAAAACAAGCACACATCTTTCATATTCTAACAGGTTATGGGCCCACACCTCCTTCATTCAGTCTAAACACTGGAAGGAAACATAGCCGCTAGGATATTGAGCTCGCTGAGGAACTGTCGCTAGGGTTACTAGCAGAAGCAGCTTCCAAGACATTGCCGCTAGGGTTACCAACAAAAGCAGTTGCAGAAACCCTAATCCTCTTGTTGAGGCACCTTAAGTGAATGGATTGACCCAATCTGCGGATAGATCAGTGTGCTCTAGCCTAGCGCATCTCCTGATACTCTTAGCAAGCCAAGACGTGAAGTTTGAGTTTATGGTCAAATCTAGGGTTTGACCAAGTCAAAGCAACCATGACTTATTATATGAAGTCAAAGAACAAGTTAGATGGAGCCTCTAACTTCAGAGCATGGAAGACAAGGATTAACCTCATCCTTGCCAAGAATAAAGTGTTGGATATCGTGAAAGGAAAGATCGTGAAGCCAGAGTTTGAAGAAGGAACTGCAAAACGTTGCAGCTATGGAGAAGTTCAAAGACAATGATATCAATGCTATGAGTATCATAGTGGAATCTATAAAATACCACTTGATACCCTACATCTCCCATCTTGACTCATCGAAGAAGATGTACGATGCCCTAACAAATCTCTTCTTAGTTAGAAACATTAGACAAGTAATGAGTCTGAAGAATGAGCTTCGTGACATAAAGATGAATGATGACAGCATAACATCATACTTTGTGAGAATCTCTCAGTTAAGAGATCAACTACAAGCTATTGAAGAGATCATCTCAGAGAAGGAGTTGGTAAACATAGTACTCAATGGTCTTCCCAAGACGTGGGATGCATTTGCCGCA
>ML778478.1:1545966-1573715 GCA_009831015.1 Picea engelmannii | reverse complement strand
CCCTGGTTGTCCATCCACATTCGTGATCCTATGATGGAATCTTTAGGGCATGGAATCTATAAGAAACTCCATGGACCCGAGAACTAAAGAAACACATGAAGATTCCAAGAAAGAAAGAGAAGCCAGAACAACCAGTCATTGTACCAAGAATCACAAGATTGTCAGCCTGATATAAACTCAATAAAAGCAATCAAGCAGAGGAATTGAAATTCGTGATGAGGGACAGTGTATGAAATACTTATGAATGAAAGCATTGCGAGATCTAGAAATAGAGGTTCTCCCAGATGGAGGGAGAAGACTATGATGATTACCTGTTTTAGTACACCAGACATATCTCTACACGAGTCATTATATCATCCGCAACATCCATGAGTTGGAGTTCTACATCATATGAATGTAAAGTATGTTCTCCAGAGAAATTGAATAAAGAGTGTATGAAGAGCAATCTCAAGACTTACCAGAAAGAGACCCTTGTATGCAGATAGAAGAAGATAACTTGGTGGAGAACCTCCAGTGCACAGCAGAAGCGTGGTGAAGATTTACTATAACATTAAGATGATTACTCAGTACATTAGATCTCATGATGACAGAAGAAGTGCCACATGGATATGTTCCATTTTTCCAACAATAATATACTCTATTGTTCAAAGCTACATGAAGCCTTCACAGAAAATCAGTGTTCCAGACTAAAGTACATTTAAAATCAAGCATTACATTATCCGTGATGAAGTCCAGAAAGGAGAAAGTGGTTCTCCAATACATATAGCCACAGATGAGCAGATAAGCAGACATTTTGGTAAAGCTTCTATCCAAGATGAAAGAGTTTGTGTACTCAAGTTGGAGCTCGTGGAGACGACTTCCTTATTGAAAAAGGAAGAGATGACTCCCAGGTTGGGAGGGAGCACTGAAAATATAATTAAGAACATTCATTTTCAAGATTGAAAAATAGTCCATCTTGGACAGATGCTTTCTTGTTCGGAAAGTGGATTGAGATTTCTGACGAACAACGATTTCCCATTGTGTTTAACATGGGAAATGGTCCAGATTGTTGATGTATCATAGACAACAACTTCCCATTGTGGTTAACATGGGGAGTGGTCTAGGGAAGCCTCTCTTCTTGAGGGTTACTCAAGAAGACTGGCCCGCCTCGCCGGACAACGATTTCTCATTGTGGTTAACATGAGGAATGGTTTGTTTTGGAGGTTGATACATGACAATCTTTTCCTCTTGTGGTTAACAGAGGAAATGGTCCAGAGAGTCATTCCTTAGGGTTTATATATTCTCTCCAGGGTGCACTTTGATTAGTGTAGGAGGAATGGCCCAAGGTGGGGAATGGTCGAGGCTCAACAATCAGGGACAGGCATTCCTTAGGGTTTATACATTCTCTCAAGGGTGCACTTTGATTAGTGTAGGAAGAATGGTCGAGGGTGGGGAATGGTCCAGGTTCAGAAGACAGGACAGTTATTCTTCCTTGCTTGAGAAGAATAGTCCAAATATCTCATTGTTCTACTCTGAGGGCAGATATTCTTTCAGATCTCATAGATGTGAGTGAAAAATTGGCCCAGATGATTCAGTTTATATCATAACATTGTTTCTGTGCAGGTTGGTATCAGATGATTGTTATGAAGACTGTATGATAGTATATGTATACTACTGTGGTGGATGTGTTCCACTATTCGTGACTACACGTTGCTGATCAAGTACTTGTGTTACTTGGTGTGGTAGTGTACCACTGGATTATAGTTATGTACTACTATGAATAGACACAGTTGTGTTCTATTTTGTTATGATTGCCTTGAAGACTATCAGCAGTTTATTGGAAATAATTATCAGCCAGATGAATGATGAACGGAGATTTTCCAGACAGAAAGTGGTTCAGAACATTTACTCTTCTAGATTAGAAGAATGGCTCTTGTATCACTCTGTGGAGTGAACATCATGTCTGATTACTCAGATAGAGTATGATTTCGAGAGATGATAAAGCTGATGACGATGATGGTGCTCATGATTTAATCATGATCTAGTCTATATAACTATGTTGATGCTACCACCCGTGCCATATTTGACCATAAGAAATATCTCTGCAAATTTGTAGTCATCTTCTCCATGCCAACTTGATCTGTAAATGAGGTACTTATAGCACACTCGCTTCACCAACACAGTTTCTCTGCAGAAGTTACTATTGATATATGTGATTATTATGGTTGCAAGACATGTTCTTAGGTGTAACGTGTATGCAACACTAGACTCAGCCTTCCGTAAGGCTACTAGGCCTTTGTTATTAGTGAAGCCTCTACTCTAGAAGGATTATCTGACTCATTTCTCCGTGTAACCTGTACATAAGAAAACATATGACAATGCAATGGAAAATTCTTTGTTCTCACTGAACCAACCAATGACAGGTCTCTAACTATGTCGCTGAGAACTCTATATAACATATTTTCTAGTATGCCAATTAGGTCTTTGAATTGAAGTTATGGGCTTCAAGGCTTATGCTCTTGATGAACTTCTAAGTGCCAACTTCTCCTTCACTAATCTCCAATGGACATGAAAGGAGAGTTCTATTTACAGTGCTTTGTTTCCAGACCAATTACCTCACATACACCATGTATTGTGAAAGGCAACCACAACAAGTATGATGGAGATCAACTCATGGTTTAAATTAGACTTCCAATGCAAGACATTGCTCATCTAGATAGATAATTTCCACATATAGCCTACTTTCTAAATGTATAGAACTCAACCTAAGTAGAATGGACCTTCAATTCCTTATAAGGTCATCCTCCTCATAAGCAATTGGTAAGTGTATGCTCCCACAGAGTTTTTGGAGTTGTTCAAGGCACTCTATCATGCTTCACACACCGTGCATTGCATCCGCTACAATGTTATCCTTGATGGCTTCCTTAAGGGAAGACATGGAAATGGAGATTTACTCATGTGCTTGGTTTGAATTATGGTAGCCAATCACCAATGTTGTCTACAATAAGTTTATACAACACTTTCTACATAATATTCTAGCAACAAATGGTATATAGCTCCAATATTAGATAAGAAGACAACACCCCTACTCATTGACAGCCTTACCAAGCATTACCACATACATTAAAATGTAGTCCAACGATTTGAATGGGAGCATTTACAAACATCCAATTCCATTAGAGCTTCCTCATACATTACACATCACACTCTTCCCTTGTATCTCACACATGTGACAAATAATACAAGTATGCAATTGCTTGGGTGGTAGAATGCGTTGTTGTGACCAAGAAAGAGGCCAACACATTAACAAAACAAGTAGCCTCTCCACAACATGACATTAAAATGACAAATGATAGAATGAGACAAAGGAAACAAATGCCAAAAGAGTTAACAAGGGAGACATTGCGTTGACAATGATAATTTCCCATTGTTTTTATTGGTAGGAGAGTTCTTGCATCTACTATTTAATTTAACTATTCAGTTGCTAGAGACAATGAACCACTCAACCCATGGACTAGGATAGCAAAATAACAACCCAAAAACACAAAAAATAGCCCAACAAAGATGCGTGCAACTTGACAATGCCATGTGCAAGTTTTTGGAGGTGCACACAACCCATGGGAATGCCAAACGACTTTATCGAATGTTAATTTAACTGGTGGAATTAACCCGGGAAATGAGCAATCGGCCCAATAAAGTAATGCATCAACTAGGCTATGTAATGAATTGACCTAGAGAGCAAGAGGCAACTCACATAGAGCATCTACGATCTATACGACCGTGTGGGTGAGAGAAAATGAACGAGGGTACAAACAATTCACCCAGACAATGAAATTACAACTAAGGTAAGAAATAATTTGTCGAGGCAATGAGAAATCGCTAAGAGAGAGAGAGAGAGAGAGAGAGAGAGAGACTACAAGGAAAGATAAAATCACCCAGTGAAGAAGGTAGTTGACCCAACAATATGAATTGTTAAAATTAAGCGTTGAGAATGGAAACTCAGCAAGGAATTTGCAACAAACAATTTCTAATAGCCATAGATCTCATATTTTGAAGGGAATTGGATGGTGGACATTCTGAAGTTGTTGGCATCCATACCATATAAGGAAGAAAATGTTTTAAATCTATCATGCTAACCAATTAATAGTACTAAGAGCAACCTGTTAAACATATGTATGAGCATCAATAATCTCACACATAGAATTTGCACAGAGATATTTTTATGCTGTAAACTCAAAGGGAAAACTAGCTTTGAATGGGGGCTCATTGTTTCATTTTGGTAATATTTGGACAATGCTTTGATGGCTCTCTATTATTTTCCTCTTTTTTCCAAAGACACATTGAGAAAGAAAGTGACGGAAGAAATAGAGAGAGTCGGAGGTAAGGGAAAATCCAACAACCACGACCCTTCATTTCCCATTCCATAGCCTTCTCTCCCATTTTATTTTTCTATTTTGCATAATTCATTGTTTTCTTCTCATTTTTGTCTTATTCTACTTTTACTTTTTCATTGGTTTACATAGTTTGCTAACCTTCATAATTGTCGAATTAATCTAACAACCATTTGTTGGTTTGGATCCATTTTGGATCACAAGTGTCTTGAAATTTTGAAATGGTGTGCTTTTCACAACACCTACAGTTGGTTATCTCCCTTAGGAACACAAATAATGCTAAATTTCTATAGAACTTTGTCCTTTAATAAGTAGACACAAAACTCTTCATCTAGTGGGGTAATCATAGAAAGTTACATGATTACATAGAGTTTCATGAAGTCTAGATACTGTGCATAATCTTCCTTTATTAAATTACTAAAATAAAATTGGTGAAACTGTGCAAACATCATCAATCCAACTACCAGAGGTTGCAGTTACAATCTTTGTGACTTATTTGTGCTTCATTTTTTGTACTTGATCATAATTTTGAACTAAGGTAAATAAGTAATCCACTTCATGTGTGCATTTTTGAGGTTCTATGTTTGGAGGATATTAAGAGGATTATGGCCACTATGAATGACAATCTATTATCAACACAAATGATGTTGCGAGCACTTCACTACCTAAACTAACACTCTCTTCATCACAATCTTAGATTAGTATATGGTGGGTCGTTGGTGCAACATTAAACTTGTGCCCATTACATGTCTAAAGGCATCCATCTCCATCTTGAGAATTTATTGAACATCAAGTAAGGTAAGAACATCATTAACAATTACAACTTGATGATTGATCTCTTTAATTGCTTTCTATTGCACATTATTCCAACTGAAGGAGACTTGGTCATGGTTCAATAAATTAAGAGGGTGCTTGACATGGAAAAAATGCATGATAAACTTCTTAAGATAGTTTTCCATTCCCATGATTTTTTTAGGTCATGGATGTTCTTCAATGGTGGTCAACTGAAAATGGATGAAATCTTTGTTGAATCAATGTTTAGTTCATCTAGGTTCGTGTAGAATCCATGATACATAAATTTAACTTCTCAAATGTGCACTTCACATTCAAAATAAAATTTCCTCTTTATCAAGTTACAAATAGTTGGTCAAATGATTGAAGTGGTCCTCCTAGAATATGATCTCTTGAGAGAGTTATGGGCTATGATTGTTAGGGTTTGAGAAGAAGATTGAATGTGCTTTATATTGCCCTATTTGTGTCATGTTTACTACCTATCGTGTCCCTCTATTTAACATAAATTTGTGATTTGTAAATTTTCGTGGATATTCCACTGGAATAATTCGTCACAACATATCTGATAAATCAAATTAAAATCTACACTATGAAGCTTAAATTCCTTTAGATTCCATAATATTTAGTTAATGATTTTTTGCTTATGCAGTCAATAGATAAAATCCAGAAAATAGAGAAAAATAAAGTACAATCACATGCCATCCACAAGATAACAATTTTTTTTTCTCTAGGAAACCCTTACTGGAGAAAACCCAACTAGAAGGTTAGACTGCTTCTCTCTCTTTTCTCTGGTATGGAAATAATGCAAGTACAAAGGAGAAGGCACTCTCTACGAAGTTACCTGAGACTTGTGGCATGCTAGAATGATTTTAAAACATTAACCCCCTATGTTATGCTCTCTAATTTCCCACTCCCAGTTGTTATGATCCACTGTGAAACAAAATACAATAACATATAATGGTACCCCTTCTCCTCGTAGTGGTTTGATATGTAACATAGTCTGATAGCCATCTAGGGGCAGGTATTTGACTTCCTCAACTGTATTTTGGTAGGGTTTTGAACATTCTAGAATCTTCTTGAAATTCCTCATGTGGCTAGCCTCATATGCATGAGTAATGGGGGGTTGACGTGGCATCCTCTCGTACCATGGTGGTCAACACAATAGGTCAACTTATTGGAGACATAACTTTTGCATACAAACTCCGATTGACGCACAGTCTACACCATTGGAAAGGTCCCAGAGTGTAAAACATTGTCAAGGGAGTGGGCGTAAGTTTTGAACACAAGAACCAAAAAAACATCGTTTAATGCCTCAAAATGGCTCTAGAATGTTCTGGACCCCAATTTTCCAAGTTGGGACCTGCCACTAAAATGACCCTACAAGATGATTGCTCCAATTTTTTCCACTATGAAAGCATCAAGATAGATGACAAATAATATAATGATCCAATATGGATCAATTTGGTCCCATATAGTATTGGATTTGGAAAAATATTTAGGGAATCCTTAAATGATCTCATTTCTACACAATGGAATATCTATTGAACCAACTATTGCAAGAGATGACAACGATAACTCCAGTCATAGTCATGGTACTACTCAAGGTTTCAAGGAAGTCTATAGATGGGGTGTATCATGAGATAATCCTAAAATTTAGGAAATCCCCATTAATATTTATATTTCTAAGTATGATAATGTTCGTTTTAATTTCAAGGAGCCAACCCTTTTTATGACTATGTTGATCTAATAACTTTCACATGAATTGGTGTTAATCTCATTTTAATTGCATACTATTTCTCTTGCATAAGAATGACATGAAAGCTTTGCACACTGACTTACTCCATTGATTTTTTTATTTGCATATTATAGATTAAATTGAGTGAAATGATCTAACATGCTCCAATGCATAGCTTACCTTGCCTCATATCCATGGGATTGACAATAGAAGGTAACTGGAAGGTGTTCAACTAGTGACCCTTCAACAAAGCTTAACAATGGGAAATGAGCAAGTCGCATGTGCATGTATAAAGGGAAGTGCCACAATGAGATGTGAAAGAGATATAAATGACACATTTGAACATATGCCATTGATTTAATGCTACATTTAATGATGTAACAACATACTCAGCCAACTCACAAGTTTGCATCATGAGAATGATGGGTCTAGCACCAAAAAACTCAATAATAAGCACAATGAGTGGTACACAAAATGGCAAGGTGAGGGAAAGGTTTGATCTCAAGAATAAATATATGATGTTCACCCTTGTCTAAATCTACTTGACTCATTCCTCATCACTAAAGGTCTTTTGGTTGAGTTTTAGAGTGATATGATGATTTTAATAAAGTTTTCTCCCTAAGTTCATTTGGTGCTCAAGGGATACCTTCACAGCTAATTATTGGTCTCCTATGCGATGGTTTCAAAGACATCACATTTGAAAACCATATATAGCAATTGAGGATCACATAGAGATTTGTTAGTTTTGGTGAAGTAGCATTCTAAACAAGAGTTGAACTTTGGCTTCTAGGGTTTGTTTATGCACATTTTTGGGGTCTAGCCGAAATGAATATGGGAACCCCAGAAGAGGCCAAACATATGTTTTTTAGGTCTACGACTGCATTGAAATCAAGGGAATTCTATTTGAGGCTCACAGTACAAAAACACGCATTATAATTTTTCTCATTGAATAGGCTAATTGAGCTTTTCAATTTATCAAAGGCATTGATATGAAGGTTGAAGGAGTTGTATAACCACTCATTGGAAAGATTAACAAATATTCTAGACCTTACATCTCACATTTTGATGATGTGAGGTCAGGTGAATGAGTTATAGATTTATGACGTTGAAAAGCTAAGGAGTTCTACTAGTGTTCATTTTAATTAAATTCCAATCCTTTGTTGAGTAATCTCTTGGTTTAATTTATAATCCACACTTAAGCTTAAGGTTGGATGATGAGTATAAAACCTCAATAGTAGATATTATTTTCTTAGCTTAGCTCAAGGACAAGGAAAATCATGAAGGTAACATAGTTTGCATGAATTGCCATTGCTACTAATGAGTTGTAGAAGCCTTTAAACAATCCAACAATTCTTCGGACTTAGAAATTCGCTCATAAGATATCTAATCAATAATAATCTACTTAGAAATGGATATACAAGTGATTGGTAGTGTTTTTTTCAAGTTTTGGCATTGTTTGATGAGTGAGTGAGGAAATCACTAAGTTTTAGAGCCCATTGGTTTCCCAACTTAGAGATTTTCCTCACGAAGGCTAAATTGATGAGTTGGGAGGCTAGCTGTAAATGTGTTGAACCTGCACAAAATAGATCTAGCTAGCAAATGACATACACAATTTGCAGAGAAAATATGAGAAAAGAGAACCAGGAGAGAAAGAATGGAAGAATTCTCATTAACCAAATGAATGAATGATCATTTACACATGATATACTGTGTATAACTCAACTAATGCGCACTGGAGGAGAAGCCAATGCGCCATAGTGGTGGTCTAGAGTGATCTGGACACACACCAGCAGTTACGGGATTAAATTTCCACCTAGTCTAGCCTCTCAGGCAGTTACGGGAGTGAAATTCCACCTAGTATGAGTTAACTAGTCTCTTAATCTTTAGTTAACTGACTAAAACAGAGTGAAATGAGGAGATCAGGGAATCATGAGTAATGTTCTAGTCTGGTGATGATCCCAAGGACAATGTGCATTATTTGGTGATGATACCAACGTTGCATGGTGATAATCCCAATGTGGCATCTAGACTCCACTCAACTGATCAAACTGAAGTGTGAACTGAAGAGAATATTCTCCCTAAACTATAGGAGACTGGATAATGACTAATAAACATAGGGAAAACCTTAGGAAAAAGAAATCCTAGGTGTGTGTAAAGTATCTCCAACACCCCCCTAAACATCACTATGGTGAAAATAAAGAATGGGTCACGGCAACGAGGCCATGTTAGGTACCCAAACACAAAAAATACACTGAAATAAACGAGGAAAGAGGGAAAACCTCATGAAAAACCCCCCTCAAGGTAAAATGTATGTAAAAAGAAGAACTGACAGTTGCTAGGCAACGATGTTCTTCACTCCAAGACAACTGCACACAGAATGGAACTTATGCTCAGTGAAGGTCTTGGTGAAGATGTTTGTAGTCTGTTCTGTTGAAGGACATAATTGCAGGTCAATGATCCCCTTGTGTACTAAGTCCTAGATGTAGTGCATGTGGATCTCGATGTGCTTCGTCCGTTGCGTCTGAACTGGATCTCTGCAGAACTTCAGAGTGCTCTGGTTGTCATACCAGATGAAGATCAACTGATGAAACTGAATGCCCAACTCAGTGAGAAAATGTTGTAGCCACATAGCTTGAATGGTTATGTTAACTACCCCTCTGTACTCCGCCTCGACTGAAGATAGAGCAATAGCAACATGCTTCTTGCTCGACCAACGAATAGGCCCAAAACCAAGACTGAGTGAGTAACCAAATGTGGACTTGCGATCAATGTTATTGTCATCCCAGTCAGAATCAGTGAACCCGATGAGGTCCAATGTAGAGTCTGTTGCATAGTGAATCCCAAAGGTGATGGTGCCCTATACATATCGAAATATATGCTTTGCAACCTTCCAATGTCATTCATGCGTCTCCTGCATGAACCTAGAGACTGCTCCAACTACATAGGAGAGGTCTAGTCTGGAGTGTGTGTGAAATACAACAAGCTCCCCACTAGTTGTCTGTATAATGTGTTGTCAACCAGTGGAGTGTCCCCGCCATCCTCAAGTCTGACTCCTGATAGGAAAGGAGTCGGGGCAGACTTGCAATCTGTCATGTGAAATCTCTCAAGGAGATCTTGTGCATACTTGTCTTGAGACAGTTTGATGCACGATGCATCCTGATTGATCTCGAGTCCAAGGAAGAAATGTAGCAGACCCATGACCATCATCAAGAACATGTCATGCAGAATCCTCTTGACTGCAACAATCCCTAAAGTTGAGCAATCGACGATCGACAAATCATCAACATACAGAACTAGGAGTAGAAGTGAATCAACCGTCTTGAGCATGTAAACATTCGGGTCTGACTTACAACGTACAAAATTATGTGACAGCAGGTAGGAGTCCATCTTGGCATACCATGCCCTCGGGGCTTGCTTGAGGCCATAAAGAGACTTCTTCAGTCAACATACCAAAAATAAATCTTGCATAAATCCCTGGGGCTACTCCATATAGATCTCCTTGGGGAGATCTCCATGAAGAAATGCATTCTTCACGTCCATCCAATGGACTTCCCATCCTGTCCTCCTAGTCCTCCTAGTATCAGTTGAATCCCTAACAAGATCCCCTGCATCCTGAACAGTAGTCTTGGCCCACTTGGGCCTCTGCATCTGCATGCACTGCCTATGCATCTAACTGTACTGACTATGTATCTGGATCATCTGAATCCTCTAAATATGAACTTTCATCTGAAGAAGAGTCGACATGTGCATGCTCATCATCTCTGACAAGTGGAAGAACAAAAGTGTCTGCATGTCGCTGTTGAGGTACATGCAAGACACTTTCCTCGAATTGGACACTTTGCTCAATGATGAATCGGTCCGAGGAAATATCAATGAGTCTATATCCCTTCACACCGTCGGGGTATCCAACAAAGATACACTATGTGCTCTGTGGATCAAGTGTTACTCTTTTTAGAGGGAATCTTGGCCCATGCACGTGAACCGAAAATACGAAAGTGGGTCACTTTCGGTTTGAGGCTGCTCCAATCCTCATAGGGGGTCTTATCCTTGATAGATCTATGGGGAGATTTGTTTTGGATGTAGGTTGCACAATTAAGTGCTTCAACCCATAATCTCTATGGAAATGAATTTGCATGTAGCATGCACATGCAAGATGTCGTCTCTTTTAGAGATCTACTTTTTCGCTCAGTAACTCCGTTTTGTTGCGGAGTATAGATAACCATGTGTTGCAATTGAATCCCTGCCTCATAACAAAGATTATGTATCTCATGGTTGACATACTCTCCCCAGTTATCTATTCAGAGGATTTTGATTTTCTTTCCTGACTATGTCTCAACAAGGGCTTTGAAATCTTTGAGGTGTTGAAAGACCTCTTATTTTTGCCTGAAAAATAAAATCCATGTGAAGCATGAGAAATCATCAATAAAAATGAGCACGTAACTTGCTTTACTGATTGATGGATGCGGAAAAGGGCCCATGACGTCACTATGGATAAGATCTAAAGGAGAGGAAGCCTTATGAGTCTTTCCTTTGTCGAAATTCTCTTGAGGGTGTTTTCCAAGAACACATCCCTCACAAATTCCTTTGGAGAAGTGGATGTCAAGAAGACCATCAACCATTCTCTGCTTGCTAAGTTGTTGCATATATATGAAATTTAAATACTCAAACCTTTTGTGCCATATCCTACTGCTTTCATCGGCATGGTTAAGCAGTAATGCAAAATCTGGTTCAATAAATTCAGAAAATGTGTAGAGTCTAGATTGATGATTTACCTCACCGATAGAAACCATGGAATTGGTTTGCATGTCATAGATATCCACTACATCAGGTGTGAATATGGCTCTCTTTCTGGTGCCAGAGTTTGTCATGTGATACATGGAGAGAAGATTGACATAAAGTTTGGGAACGTGTAGCACATTCTCAAAGCTTCCGTTTGTGAGTTCAATTCTTCTTTTGTCGGTGACCTCAACTGGAGAGTTGTCCCCCATCAGAATAGGACGACCTTTGCATGCATCCAATGAAGAATAAACTTTTTTTTGGCTGTCATGTGGTGTGAAGCACCTGAATCTACGATCCAAGCATCGGGAGAGGCGTTGATGGAAATCAAAGCATGGCTAGAATTGCCTTTCTTGGGATTCTGATCTTCTGGGTTCTTCTTCTTGGCACCCTCAGGGATGTGATCTCCAAGGTTGTTTTGTTGAAGTATTTGGGCCATTTGATCTATCTATTTCTGCATACATGCAGATTTGGGATAGAATCCTTTATGGTAGTAAATGCATTTCTTCTCTTTTCTTCCCTTTCCACCTTTGGATCTGGAGGCATCGTTGAAGGGTTTTGAGTACCCTTCCTTCTTTGGATTTGCATGTGATTTCCTTTTGTCTTTGTCTTTAGATTTCTAATATTGATGACCGCTACAATCTTGCACAGTAAGTGCATGCGCCTTTGGGCCTTTGATTTTTCTCATATTGATGAGTTTGTTCTGCTCTCGTGTAAGAGACTCGATAAAGGCCTCAAGAGAGGGCATCGTCCAGGTGGCTCCAAAGGCGAGCCTAACTGAATGAAATGTAGATACAAACACTGAGTATTCCAGACCAAATTTGGAGAGAATGGTAAGAACCATTTATTTCTCCTCCTTAGATATATCAACCCTGCAAGCCTTGAGTTGCGACAAAAAATCCTTATATTTGGTAAATAAATCTTGGAGATTGTCTAAGGTTTTTGGATCCAAAGTGAGCAATTCCACCTTGAGCATGTGTCCCCTTATCTTGTCATGTTTTCCAAAAATCCCTTCCATGGTGGTCCAGGATTCATTGGGAGTTTTACAGGAGGATATGTGAAAGAGAAGTTCAGGAGAAATGGGACTGCAAATTGTTCCAAATGCTTCATCCATTTGATTTAGATACTTGGATTTTTCTATGGTTGATGTTGGTTCGATTTTTGTGTTCATGGTTAACCTGTATAATCCTCTTCCTGGAAGATGCATTATCATCTTCTCCTTCCATGCAAATAAATTGTACGGTGTAAGAATGAATTCTTTTGGAAATTCCATTTTTTCGTTGTCTTCAATCTTCAGTACCTGCAAAAATAATCGGTGTCTTTTTCCTAGCAGCCTGTCAGCTCTGATACCATGTAAATGTGTTGAACCTGCATAGAATAGATCTAGCTAGAAAATGACATACACAATTTGCAGAGAAAATATGAGAAAAGAGAACCAGGAGTAAACTGCCACCTAGTCTAGTCTCTTAGGTAATTACGGGAGTGAATTGCCACCTAGTTTGAGTTAACTAATCTATCAGTCTTCAATTAACTGACTGAAACAAATTGAAGTGAGGAGGAGATCAGGGAATCATGAGTAATGCGCTAGTCTGGTGATGATCCCAAGGACAATGTGCATTAGTTGGTGATGATCCCAATGCTGCATGGTGATAATCCTAATGTGGCATCTAGACTCCACTCAATTGATCAAATTGAGGTGTGAACTAAAGAGAATATTCTCCTAGAGGAATATTCTCCCTAAACTACAGGAGACTGGATAATGACTAATAAACATAGGAAAAAGAAATCTTAGTTGTGTGTGAAGTATCTCCAACACTAGCAAGTCTCTAAACTTAGTGATTTTTGCTTGGGTATTGAACTGGGCTAAATTTTCCTCAATTAGCGTCAAGAAAAGGAAAAAAAATATATTGTTTACCAAGGAAATGCCAAATCATCGAGTTCAAAGGAAAACAAGACCCCGAACCCAACGATTTTCCTCAAGAAGGCTAGATTACTTGCTTGGGAGGCCAACAAGCCCCCAAACACAATAAAATGATCCCTTATCTCTTCAACTCATTAATTAGTAATTTCTAATTCGGATGGATGCCTTTTCCTTGTGTCAATTACGATCTTTCTAGTCTTAGTTTCAACCCTATAAGGGTAGTGGGTAGCCTCTTTCTTCATTATTTTTACCCCTTCACCTCAAATGAGCTTCATCTATAATGATGGGCTCTAGATGATGTTTTTCCCTTCTTTTTGTAGATCCATGGTCGTTTAGAGCTTTTCCAACTAGCAAACACCTCCAAAGATCATCTGGGATCAAAGCACACTAATTCTAGCTTATTGGTAATGCATTTCCTCCCTCATAATCATGCCACAACTTTATGTTGTGTTTATAACATCTCATAGAAGCATTGATGCATTTTTCATGGCTATTAGTGTTTGTCATCGATCTGCAAATCAAATCAATACTTAGATGGAGCAATCTCCCTCCTAGAGCAAGGGTGGAATGCCTCTTACTGTTAAAGAGAGACACATTAGCTTGTAAATTGTTTTCTCAATTTTGGTACCTGACAAATAATCAACGAAGTCAATCTTAGTAGGAAAATCATACCAAAGAGAAAGTAAAGACCCATTAGCTTCATTTCATTCCTCTTTATTGAAAATTTTACGATTGTTTTTTTTATTTTTATCTTTGGGTTTTTGTGAGTAGATCATTGCTATTGGCATCTCTTATAAAATTGAATGTGTCGTTGGTGGGTTTTTTATGCTTCAGGTTTAGTTGCCAAATGTGGGATGAGATAGAAGCCATATGAATCACATGTGCGTGCTTCAAATGAAGTAATTTGGTGTTGTATGTTGAATCTAATATGCCTTAATAAAATTTGGATTGTGAAACTTTTAGTATCGATGTTATCTTCCTTTGATTTCATCAATGGATGCATTTTTTCATGCTTTTGAAATGTTGGGTTAGATGACATCAAATGCATAGAGATAGTTCAAGTTAATTGGCATAAGTGATTCTCATTATAGGCATTGGTTCATATGTTAGCTTATGTGAAGGGATCAAGTGAAAAAAAGTTTTAAATTCAATAAGCCAAAAAGAAAAGTCTTCTAACTTCTTGAATGAGTCACCAAATCTTGGCTATGTCGATATTACTATGAGATGTCTATGTTAGCGCTAGATGATATTTTATTCATATGTTCTAAAACATCTCTCATCTTCTTCATTTTCAAGCTTTAATTGTTTAGATTGGTGAAGGGTCCATATGCTTAAGTACGTTTTTCCAAATATAAGCATACCTATCACTATGAAGTCAATCTTAAATGAAAATGAATTGAAGGTAGATTTGTGTGCATTGGGTGGGGATTTTGATCAAGGATTAATTCACTCTCTTCCATCTATAACAATCTTATTGGCATAGTTTACTAACTTTTAGTAATCCAATGGAAAGAGGCGCGTTCTATAAGGTGCGAGATGATCACTCATATACATGAAGTTATAACAATCTTATTGGCATAGTTTACTAATTTTTAGTAATCCAATGGAAAGAGGCGTGTTATATAAGGTGTGAGATGATCACTCATATACATGAAGTTTTGATACCAAAATCTCATGAGAAATAACTTAAAGTTCAAAAAATTGATAAGCACAAAATTGTATTATGAGGGACTCGAGTAGATGGTAATGACTAAAGTTTCTTGACAAATGCATCACCAAAGACAACATGAAGTTTTCATTTCTAGTTTGATAAAAACATTGTGAAAATAATCTTTAAATGAATGCATTTGTTCTTTAGCACTTTAATTTGGGTTGATTTTTTGTCATGTGAAGCCTCACAAATAGCTCAATGATTTTTCTAACTACAAAGGTTTGTTTATAATGTCATTGGATATGTGAGGAAATTTCTCCATTTTTTCTGGCATATGTTTATGAACACAATGATCCAAGATTTTATAAAAATATTTTATGTGTGGGTAGCATGGAAAATGTAGATGGCACACATGCAAGCTAGATATTGGATTATGAAGAGGATGCATGAAGGAAGATTATGTAAATTCTTCTCTATAGTCAAGTAGCAGAGGCAAGGACTAGTTTGAGCACTCTAATTTGGGTTGATTTTTTGTCGTGTGAAGCCTCACAAATAGCTCAATGATTTTTCTAACTACAAAGGTTTGTTTATAATGTCATTGGATATGTGAGGAAATTTCTCCATTTTTTCTGGCATATGTTTATGAACACAATGATCCAAGATTTCATAAAAATATTTTATGTGCGGGTAGCATGGAAAATGTAGATGGTGCACATGCAAGCTAGATATTGGATTATGAAGAGGATGCGTGAAGGAAGATTATGTAAATTCTTCTCTATAGTCAAGTAGCAGAGGCAAGGACTAGTTTGAGCAACCCTCACTGAATAAGATTGGGAAAAGGAGAATGGATTGGATCTAACCATCAATGGAGTACAAATCTCAAATTTGATGAAGGATGAGGGCATAGATCTACAAGTCKTGAACATGGAATATAATGCATAATACATGAAAATAAAATTCAACCCAAAGTCATGGGACCTTTACTTGGATTGTAGTCACAAGAGGAAAAATTTGTGAATTGAAAGTTTCACATGAAGTGGAAGGGGAAATTGTGTAATATTGATTTTTTAATTAAAATATATCCACGTCATTGACATGAGGATAAAGACAAATTAATGTAAGAATGGAGAGCCAAGTAGTCTATGGAGGCCAAGAGTCTAGGCACTTGAAGGCCAAGAGTCTCGGAACTACAATGTTGAGAGTCATCAGAAAATTTTATAAATAGAACCATTGTAGTCATGCAAAAGGTTCTCTTCTTGGAATTGTAAGCTATCTTCATGTGTTAATAAGAGAGGTTGTTCACTTGTGTGCTTATACTCTTGTAAAGTTGTGATTGGTTGTAAACTATTTTCTATTTCATCATTTTCTTGAAGCTTGTAGGCATGTATATTGCAATTTGTAGACTATTCTCATGCTCATAACAACTATTATTTCTTACCTTATGCATGTTGAATTTTAAATGCTAGACTAGATTACAACAACAATAACCTAACCAGGATCTCAAGAAGATTTAACCATGCATATATTACATAGTGGGTATGTTCGTTTAACCATAGGTAATGCTTTTTATTACCACCCAACCATAGGCATCCTCAAGTGCCACCCCCGAGCAGAGCAGACGACCTGCTACAGAATGATATCCAAGAGAAAGACAATCACTTACAGAGAAAATACCAACATAAAACAAGATCTGCTCTCCAACAGTTGCGCACAAGGGACCGAGGGAGGTGTGCACTAGATCAAGGGACAATGTGTGTGTTAGTGTGTTCAAATGAGGATGGGGCGCACTTTTCAAGGTGTTTCTTTTCACACTAGGGCCAACTTGTACAAGTTACATGAAATTAATTTCTAACTCAATATAAATTAGTCTTTACACAATTGGGCCGACTTGTACAAGTATCTCTCATCGCAAGTGATTGGGGTTTTTCTCTTCTCATGATATCATTCGTAGGAAGTCTCTTGGAGGTGAACACCTCCCGCAGCTACCCAAAACATCAACACTCCCTCTTATCTAGGGAGGTATTCTCAGTGATGTTTTCTTTTGGTCTTCATAGCCTTGCAGGCTATGCCATCGTCCTCCGACCATGACATGTTCTCACAGATCATGCTATTATTAGCATCTCCTTGTCACACATTCCTACTCCAATGTGGACATGTCACGCATGTGTGCACCCATGTGGACCTTCTAGGAGGCACAACCCGTTAGGGTAACACTAGGATCTACACGTCCATAGTGCATCGTCAAGGACGTCACATCCATGACGAGTCTTCGAGGAACAATGGTCTCCAAGGGTTGTTGGGTACCAACCCAGATGAATGTTCTCTCAACCTGTTAGGGTTGTTGGGCACAAATCCAGTGAACATTCTCCCAACCATATGACCATCAGGTCTCCAAGGGTTGTTGGGCACCAACCCAAGTGGATATTCCCAACCCCTAAGGGTTGTTGGCCAGTGGAATATCCTCCCAACCACTTGGACATCTCAACTAATTTAGCTTTACCTCAAGGGTACGTCACACATGGCTCATCCCATGTGGACACGTCAACACATGGCTCATCCCATGTGGACCTCTAGAGGCTCCTCCCTCTAGAAACATTAGGATCTATCCCATAGTGTGACGTCATGGGTCTACTCCCCATGACGTGTCCTCTAGTGCTCAACCATTAGGGACATCACTCTCACAAATCAACTCGACTAAGTCCATAGGAGTACGAATTGGAGAGCCATCTCAAGTCAACTCAACTCAATCCAATCCAGAGGAGTCTGACTCATCTCATAGATCAACTCAACTAAGTCTATAGGAGTATGATCTCACCTATCACATAGTTGTCCTCACAGATCAACTCAACTCAGTCCAGAGGAGTATGATCTAGAGAATGTCTCAGGAAGCTGCAATCATCAACCCTCCCTCTCAACGAGGGAGGCATCATGCCAAGTCTCTCACAGAAGTACTCGAACTTCGTCCTAGTAAGAAGCTTCGTGGGATCATCTACAATCTAGTCTTCTGTAGGAAAGTACTGCACTTGTATTGTCTCCCTCTGCATCATGTCCCGAACATAATGATATCACTAACCAATCAAGTCTGCAAAGAGCTTGCGAAGCCACACTGCTTCGTGAACTACCATCCACAATACTATATGTTTATGTGGTACTCGCAGTATAGACATATCTCATGCGATATCCATCAATCCTCGTATACCAAGCTCGAGGTGCTTGAATAAGTCCATACAGGGCCTTCTTCGATCTGCACGCATGAGACTCCTTCTCGTGTATCATGAAAACAAGTGATTGCTCGATGTGCACTTCTTTCTCAGTCTCTTCATTGAGAAAGGTTGTCTTCTCATCCACCTGATGTAATCTCCATCCCATGGCTACTGCAAGGGAAATGATCGTCTGGATGGAAATATATCGAGCAATAGGAGCAAATGTCTCATAATCTATTCCCTCCACCTGAGAGAAACCTCTGGCAACAAATCTCGTGTTGTGCTTCTCGATGCTCCCGTCAGTTGTACGTTTGATCTTTATAGATCCACTTGGAAGTCACCACAGACTTCCCTTACGGTCTCAAAACAATATCCCACACATCATTCTTCACGGTGGACTAATACTCCTCCATCATGGCTTCTCTCCACATCTGCTAACTGGATGCTTCCTCACAAGATGAAGGCTCAAGAATCAATGATGTGGCTCATAGCTGCAACATAGCCCGAATGTCTTTGTGGTCTCTAGCTTTCTCAAAAAGTACCACGGGAGCTACATGTCCTTTTGCCTCCTGTAGAGTTTGATGAGCCCACGCAGGGTTCTTCTGACCTTCTGCAATATCTCTAGGAATATCAACTGGATCATCTGGATCGATGGGCTCAACTAGCTCCCTATGAAACACTGAAGGGTGAGGGGGGGAGAAGTCATCATCTCCTCCTGCCTCTCACTGTCAATCTCCATGTGAGATCCTCTAGATCTCCAGAAGGTCATCTTCTCTTCAAAGGAAATAGTTGTCATGGGTCCACACAAATCCGATTGCATAAGATCCCATTAGATCTGTTGTCACTGCTCGAAAAGGACCCCACAAGCTCTACACGAAGATTTGGAAGTCCTGACACCATCTTTCCCAGGGCGAGAAGATCTTTGTAATGTAAATGAGCAAGTCTCCTATGTTATCACTTACTCAAACTGATGGAATCATGTGACAAGATTCGGATTGGTAAAAGTTGTGAATCCATATAAACTCCTTGTCTGGTCAGACAGTTAGCTTTTTAGCTCGGGAGGTACTCCGCATGTTTTTTCTTGTATGCGGATGTTATCTTAATGTTTACACTATCAGGCACTTAACTTTGTAATCATTTTTATAAGGTTGTTTAAGTGGTTCTTTTATTAAAGTGACTTTTTAATAAAGTGTACCTTCTATTTTTAAAGTGACTTTATTTTCATAAAGCACTTATGTAATAAAGTGAAATTCACTTTAATTTTAAATGAGACATTTTGGAGGGAATGAATCATGACCCTTGATCTTGGAAAAGGCAAGATCTAATCTTGGCCTTTGGATCTAGGGTTGGGGAAGGTGAAAATACACTTTTGGGGGGAAAATGTCATTTTTAGATTATAAAAGAATGCATTGGGTAGTGTGCAAGACATGTCGAATGTCGAGAGAGGACATCGGGAGGAGAGTTAAGAGAGATTTTCTGAGTATGTTTGAGAGAGGAAAGTGAGCAGCAAAGAGGGCACATTTTTTTAGGAAAGTGGGCACAATTCCCGAGAAAACTTTTCTGTGAATTTTTGGCCGAAAAATTGTTTCTGCTGTGGGAGGCCATACTGTACGGATCCGTACAGTCCGTACAGATTTGGCACAGAAATCGAGGCAATTTTTGGCACGATTTTTTAGGCAATTTTCAAATTTTCGATGGTTGTTTTTGCACTGTATGAAACACTCTATATAGTGGACTGTGGGCACAGAAAACGAGGTACGGAAGAGGCAAGACAACGATACGATTTTGGCACAAAAAACGAGGCAGATTTCTGTGGGACAGATTTGGTGTTGTGAGGTATCTTCCTTGGCTAGAAATGTTGTTTTGCTACTGATATGTACTTTCCTGAAGTTGAATAATAAATCTCTCTCTCTCTCTCATTGGGTTTCCCCACATTAGGGTTTTCCCTGGCATTTGCCTAAATTTCTATGAGTTATGGGTTGTTGTCCATTGTGTATTTCCGTTGCATATTTTGCTTCACAATGTGTATTTCTGCTTATAGAAATTTATGAATGTGGGTATGCATTTCTGAAATTTAAGAAGACAGTTATCTCTAGGTTGCTAAGTGTTTGACGAAATGTGTGAATGAAATATTTCTGATTTTGTCATTAGAAAATCTACACAGATTGCTTCACGTCTCAAACTAGAGACCATCTAATATGTTGTCTTCTGCAAATGTCACTATGGATCTCTCTCAAGGCTATCACTACTGACTTGTCTTCGTTGTAACTTGCCCGGAACAAGAAAAACATAAGAAGAAGAAACAACATCTCCATGGCAACCTCCATGGAAGATAACCTGCCAGGAACAAGAAAACAAAAGAAAAATAATATCTCCTAGAGGGGAGATCAACAAGTACATCTCTAGTATCATGACTTCAAAGCAACTTAAAGATTGCTATCACAACTACAAGACCTACTTGTAATGTAGCAAGTCAGATATACTAGAAGTGTAGGTTACATGCATGATAATTAAAACAATCAAACCCAGAGTCTTCTCTTCCAGGGAGAGTGTGTTGCTCCTCTAAGTGCACTGAGATCCCTCTGGATCCACAATTGCATCAAAAAGGTCCCTCCTACAAGCACCCTCATGATAATGATATATATATATATATAAGTGCATACCTCTTAAATTGTAGCATCATCGGGTGTTGGTACAACTTCATCCACAGTTGAGTAGCCTCAGATTAGCCTTAAGGTAGGTTCGAAAACTCGTAAATGATGGATCTCAAACTATGCTTGAATTGATGCCACAAATAGACTTTAGACCAGGCCTCAGAACAACACTTCAAATTCCTAGATATGCCTTGCAGACTGCCTCAAGATCGCCCCTTTTCTACCTCTGCAATCATCTCACGGGTTCGCGACAATTTTCTTCTGAAATTTGTGTCAATAAAAGGCCTTAAACTCGACCTACAAGCTGACCAAAGTTCAACCTCAGTACTATTCAAGACTCACCTTTAGAACAATCATAATTTTCCCTCAAAACAATGTTTATACCTTCTTTGAAGAGACCTCAGATCAGTGCCTTAGGTCTGCCAACAATTCGACCTCGAGACTGTCAAAGGAAGGCCTCATAACAAGGCTTAAACTACCCACAAGTTGCCTGAAATTCACTTCAGAGTAGACTTCAAACTCTGCTGCAATTTGTGCCAAAAGGGAGCCTTAGAAACTAGCACCCAGGACAGACTTCAAGTTCGCCCTTGTAGCCTCAGAGAATTCGCCCAAACTTCATCAGAACTTGCCTTAGATCTATTTTCAAAGCTTCCTTATATATTGACATAGATTTGGTTCAAGTTTTGCTACTCAACTTTGTCTCTGCCATAGAAAAGGCCTCATAAAAGTTCATTGGGATTATTCCTGGGGTTACCTCAGATAAATATTACATTGTTATGGTGATTCTTGTTGTGACAACCCTAGAAGGGATTCTCCTTGCTACAACCAACTTTAGACTTCATTACAGGTTTGTTAAGGAGGCTCGGCCCCTTCTTTTGTGCCTGCAATTTGGGCCCCAATAACCCTTAACTGTTGTGCAATGGTCATCTTACAGGAACCACTCTGATACCATGTTGAATTTTAAATGCTAGACTAGATTACAACAACAGTAACCTAACCAAGATCTCAAGAAGATTTAACAATGCATATATACATAGTGGGTCTACTCGTTTAACCATAGGTAATGCTTTTTATTACCACCCAACTATAGGCATCCTCAAGTGCCACCCTCGAGCAGAGCAGGAGACCTGCTACAGAATGATATCCAAGAGAAAAACAATCACATATAAAGAAAATACCAACATAAAACAAGATCTACTCTCCATCAGTTGCGCATAAGGGACTAAGGGAGGTGCGCACTAGATCAAGGGACAATGTGTGAATATGCAATAAAACTAGGCTAAAATACAAATTAAACTAGGGTTTTTCAAACAATTACTTGTTGAAATATAAATGGCACATAACAACCCTAATTAAAGCAAGATGTCAAGCCCTAAAGGGCTGAAAATTTGATTAACAATGCAATAAATGATGACAAGACACTTTAAAAAATCCAATCAAACCCTAGACCTCTGGCTTACCTATGGCTGAAAATTAAAGGATAATTGTTACAAACATGAATCTAGTTGTAGAATAATAAAAGAAAAGGTGAGTTTAGATTTAAGGACTTACTAAAGGGAGTTAATACTAGTGCCATTTATTCCTTTTGGGCTTATGGAGTCAAACTATGAACTTTCTTGCAGAAAAAGGTGAAACTTGGACTTTGGAAGAAACCCTAAGGTAGTCCACTACAAACCTTAGAAGGTTATCCTATAGAAAGACAACTAGGGTAGTCAACTACAAACCCTAGAAAATCATTCCATGTCCTTTAACAACTTTTTAAGACAATATCAAGTGAAGGTAGTCCACTACAAACCTTCCTAGGGTTTACAAGATATGATGCATTCAAGGAAAATACAAGGAAAAATGCATTATCACCACTTTGATAAACACATTCACACTTCATACATTCATAAATAAATCCACAGAGACTTAGAAAGAACATTTAGTAGGTAAATCAATGCTCATCGATGAAACCCTAACCATGAAATCATCCATCAAACTTGAGAAAGCATCCATACATCATCTCTCCAAGAAGTTGCATGAGTTATCCATCCATAGGCAAAAGAGAAATAGAGAAGAGACAAGTAGTTGTAATCCTCCACGAGTAGCAATGATGATACAAATGAGGGAGCACTTCCTCTATTTATACGAGGAAACCAAGTGCTTCACCTCAATGAGCTAATATCCATCAAAAGCCCTTAAAAGCATAAGAAATCCGTGATACGAGGTGGATAGGTCTGGGTCGACCCCCAAAAATGCCTCTAAGACAAAGATACAAACTAAAACATGAAAATGTCCTCCATAAATGCCACATGTGTGAGTGTAGAGGGCTCGTGAAGGGTGATGTCATCTCTATAATGGGTGTAAATGCTCCAAAAGTTGTGTCTCTCCCCAAAAGGTACAAAGTATCATCAAAAGTCATGTCTCTCCCCACAAGGTTCAAAGTATCATCAAAAGTCATGTCTCCTCATCAAGAAGGTCACATCTCATAAAAAAGGTGTCAATTCATCATATGTTGTGCAAGTGTCACATCATCATCAAGTACAATGTCCCATCGCATGTGCAACATCCTCAAGCTAGGGCATGATGTCATCAATAGAAAGGGCTCCATGACCTCTCCCAAGAGGTGTACCATCATCATCACATGCCTCATCATCAAACCAAGCCTCAACGTCCTCAAGGGGGTGCAACATCATCAAGGGACTCCATGCCATCTCCAAGTGACACAACAATGTCATAGGTGCAACATCCATGGTCCAAGAGGTGATGGAGGCTATCAAGAGGTATGCCAAGTCATCATATGGTCCAATGCTCATCACCAAAGGTCCAACATCCTCCAAATGGTGTCCAACGTCCTCCATGAAGTGGGAGAAGCATCATCAACGTCCTCCAAAGGACCATGTCCAAGTGTGCATCATCATCAAGCATGGGCTCAAATAATCAAGTGAGACCAACCATCATGGACACAAAATTCATCATAACATAAAAAATGAGTCACATTCTAATGTAAAAGCCACGTAAGTAGATCACATTAGGTCTCTTCTTCAAACTTCACGCTAACTTATGACTTTACACAATTTGCCAAGTTTAAGTATGGGAGGACCATCATAGAACCCTATTAGGTGTGTCAATACCCAAGTAGAGGAGTATTTCTCGAGAAACCCATCAAAGTGTAAGTGTGAGTGAATGGTATGACATGGGGTTTAATTCATGGTCATGGTGCCATTGGCATGCAAGGTCATGTGTGATGTTCATCTACATGAACACCTTTGTAGAGGGAGCACTTAATGCATTGGGTTACACTTTCCTGGACACCGTTTCTTTCCACCCCTTATCTTTCCTTTTGATGTTCA
Organism: Picea engelmannii; assembly: GCA_009831015.1. Taxonomy (NCBI): domain Eukaryota; kingdom Viridiplantae; phylum Streptophyta; class Pinopsida; order Pinales; family Pinaceae; genus Picea; species Picea engelmannii. Next base: position 1,549,278 of record ML778478.1, on the reverse strand, counting down.
TTTATTTACTTCACAAGCCCCTTAGGTTTATGTGGGCCTAATGGTTAAGAACATGTGTTTCCTCCTAGGAAGTCACAAGTTCAAATCCAGAGGGGGGTAGGGTATGTATACCTCCGTAGACTTTACCAGTCAAATCGTTGGGCGGAGGGGGGTCCCTTGTCCCACAAACAAGGGGGTCTCATACACCAATTTGGTGTCTGGCTTGTTCGTGACCTTAAAATTAGATTATTATATTATTATTGCATTAGGGGTCAAGATATTCAATTAAGTACTTTCTTTAGATATACATTCATTGCATTAGGAATTGGGGTGATGGCCTCATAGCGAAGGGTTAGAGTTCATGCTTACTTGGCTTTTGATTTATCATTCATATTCCTTTATTGTTCTTTTTCAATTTGAATCTATAACATGTTCTTTCTATTTTTTTAACATTTGCATCAACCTCGAGCATTCAAACCCCTTCTTCTCATGGGAGAATGAAGTACAAACCTTTATGGGATACATGTAACAACCAATCCCAAAAGATAGGACAAGAAGAAAAAAACAAATAGCTAAATAATTTAATGAGAAAAGTTTATAATAAGATAATCAGCTATGATTTAATATTCATCAAAGTACAGTCTTTGGAAGAGAGATAAAGCAAAAGCAAATAATAGTAATTGAGAAAATTCAGGAATACTAGTTAAAACTCGTACAATGACTCCCATGCCATACATCAACAGATTAGTCTCTTAGTTGTAAATAACATGAATTGAACTCCTCAAAATCCTTGGCTCTTAAATGGCTTCTCAATATGAAAATTTCAAAAACTAGCTTTACAAAAATGTTTTAAGGATAAAAAAAAAACATTTCTCATGACTTTCATCTCCTTTATTCAAGTGAATGTTTCCTGAAATCATAGCTAATTCATTTACTTAAACCTAACTACTCAGACCCCCTACGTCCATTGAGGTACTTGGGTCATTTTCCCCTTTCTGCTTTTCACTGTAGATTTTCCGAACTTCAAATAAATTATTACAACGGCCAGTTTAATAAAAGATATGCTGCTTTAGTGGGGCCCTTAAAAAAACATTTTTTTAGTTATTTTATCAACATTCTTATCTAACTTTGGGAAAATTGTTCGAACTTGAGGGATGTATTTGGCTGTGTTTGTAAGATAAAGCCTCATGTGGGCCTTTGTGACACTTGGGATGCTCCAAATAGTTTCCCTGACTAGTAGAAGTGAGTCTTCCAACGCTTGTGTTAGATCAGTAGGATCATGGAAGCTATCTAGTGGTCAAAGATGGAAAATGACAAACTTCAGCTAATTTTCCAACGAGTGTCCAGATTTTAAAACATTCTACCCACTCATCTTGGATTTCTTCCCAAACCTTTGAGAGAATTCCTTCCAATGGAAGAGTCCTTACTTAATATTTTTGATTTATTGCTTACTCATAATAGGGACCTTAGGAGGATTATGACCAACTAATTCTTGACATTTTCTCACTCCAGATTGTAAAACATTCTACCCACTCCTCCTGGATTTCTTCCCAAACCTTTGAGATAATTCCTTCCAATGGAAGAGTCCCTACTTAATATTTTTGATTAATTCTTGACATTTTCTCACTCCAGATTTTAAAACATTCTACCCACTCCTCTTGGATTTCGTCCCAAACCTTTGAGATAATTTCTTCCAATGGAAGAGTCCTTAATATTTTTTATTTATTGCTTACTCATAATAGGGACCTTAGGAGGATTCTGACCAACTAATTCTTGACATTTTCTCACTAATTCATGCTGTCGATGCATAACCATAAATGCCCAAACAAAGTTGTACTACTGCTAGAGGCATAGTGGGTCAATTTTAAAATCTTGGACTTGCGGACAAAGTGGTTCCCTCCGTCTTGTCTTGTGTTTTGTTTCATCCCAACCATTGTGTTGTTTCTCTCCTATGGGGATTTTGTATGGTTTGTTTCTTCCTAAATAATTGTACACTCCTTTAAAAGCGACCATTTATATTGAAAGCAATAATTCTAGATATATAAACTCATTAATTTTTATTTCAAGATGTATCATCTTCTTTGAGGCAAGCTAAGATCCATTTCAATTGTGCAATACCCTAATGGCACAAAACTAAAGCACAACTAATACCCTTGATAAGTAAGAGCAAGTTACCTAACATCACCATAAGAAAAAGATATTCCATCGGAGTAAATACATATACCTCTTTTTAGAAGAAGGGATCATTTAGACTAGATCAAAAGGGCAATATCTGAGCAGCTCCATTTCAAAAATCTAGATGAATAAAAGCATCTAAAAAATATAGTTGATGCAAAAACTAAAAGCATCCAATAATTTTGCAGTTAAATTTTCAAAAAGAGTCATGCATGAAATAGCGTTGGGGAGTAACAAGGAGGTTGTTGTGTACAAAATTATTGTGAAAAATATTTGTTATAATCTTTTCAAGTATATATTTAATGGTCTGTACCAATAATAAAATACTGTTTGTTGGATTATGGTCTAATGATTGAAAGGAAGTGTGACCATGCTAATAATCCAGGAGAATAGAAGCCCAGGACAGAGTGTTGGTCAAATTTAACTGCTACCCACATTGAAGTGGGAATATGATAATGCAGTGTTGAGCTTCATAGCTCCCCGCAGACGAAAAGAAACATTTACTTCACCAAAAAAACACCAATAAAGAAATATCATCTTAGTTTTATGAGAGATAAATGAGAAGGAAATAATAATTGACATCCACCAAAGTACTCCACTGTATCAACAAAATTCTTTAAAAACTAGTAATGATGTAAAGATTGTGTTAAGTATTACTCTGATGCAACTTGCAATTAATGATGAAGTAACACCCTGAGATGAAATACCCTTTGACAAACTCCAACATACCCTCAGCACAACAAAACGCAAAGAAATCATGCCATATAGTAGGGAGAACTATAAAATATTCTCAAAATATAGAATCTCCTGTAACATTTTGGGTCATGGTCGACAGTACAAATCCTTTCTCAGACAAATATGTGAAAAAAGGTTTCTTAAAAAGTCCACAATTCTGTGCAAATATCCTCAACATACCCTCAGCACAACAAAACGCAAAGAAATCATGCCATATAGTAGGGAGAACTATAAAATATTCTCAAACTATAGAATCTCCTATAACATTTTGGGTCACGGTCTGTAGAAAATCCAGGTCCTATCAGCAAGACTTCTTGGTCTGTCTTTGACCAAGCTAAGTCACTAAGTTTTCTGCTGTCATAAATTGTTTCACTGCTGTTTTATAACAGCCATCTGAAAAGTTTGTTTGTTGATGTGTTATGG